>JAUMHI010000055.1:13991046-14002133 GCA_032359435.1 Enteromius unitaeniatus
TAAAGTAGTAAATAAAAGATTGCTCTAATCTGTCATATATAGGGTTTATACGGATCGCAGTCGACCTGTGATACGTGCATTTCCAAAAGCAACCAATAGAACTAAGGATCATAGTTAGCAAATGATGCTTTTGGGAAACTTACCCCAGATCCAAATCCCACTGTTGGGCATGTGATTCGCAGATTAATATGCCAATTTACATGTTTAAGCTATTTTAAACCATAGAAACTTAACAGAACTCAATTCGTTACTGAACTCTGTTCTTGCACACACCTAAAGCGTGCACAATCATAGAGACAAGTAGGTTTAGAGAAAATGCATTTTAAAAACATGCTTTAAATCAGCAAGAGGTGACAGACTTACTTTGGCAACAAAACAATGTCCATATTACAAGTTCAGTGATGTCATCTTCTTCATGGCAAAAACATAAAATAAAAACCAGGCAAACAACAATTAAGCAGTTAAAAGGTTTTAAATTGCATGATAAAAATTCTGAAAGATTTACGGTTTAAATATATATAATTATTTGTGCAAATTAGAAACAGCCAGGATATTGCAGCTTTACCCACCTCTGAATGCAAGTACACAAACATCTCAATATTTGTAAAAATATTTGGTTCCAGAAGAAGAAAAAGTTGTTTGAAAGGCCCAGTATTTACAGAAAAGTTAAGTCGCTGTATTATTCAGACCAAAGTGACTTGATATTGTTACAAACGCTACCTGAAAATCGCTAAGATGCTAACCGACTTTTCAAAGACACTAAACTATGTAGATAAAATAAATATTCAATGGAAACATGTCAGTAACGAGTAAGAAACATGTTACGGACATTAGTATAGGATGATTGTGTGATTTTATGAACTAAACTCACCTGAAAGTAACGAAAACTGCAGCGAGAGACGCAGCTTACAGCGTTAACGCCGTTTCCATGGCAACTCTGCTCGTGCTTGTGCAGAGCTCCTCGCGCACACGGCATACACGAATAAACAGGTGGAATAAAATCATTACATTAACCATTTACAGTCTCATTCAAATATTACTTTAAAACTAATTGTGTATTTCAAAAGCAACAGCATTATGTGTTCACAGTAATTTTAAAATTCGCTACTGTAGCTAAATAAGTAAGTTGGAAATGAACACGTCTCTTCCATGCGCTGTAGCACACCGAGTGGCTTACTAGTACTAAGTGTCACATAACCAAAAATAACCAGTTTTCTTTATTCATTCAGCTCGAGTGAAATCTTACCTGAATGCCCGGATGTAAGTGCTGTCAATCTGTGGGTTGCCCAGAATGCGGCTCGCACACCAAAACTATTTGTGGAATATTAATGAGCTTGCTATTTAAAAGTGAAAGATGACCCCACTTCCTTAAAAAAGCACTTTTCTTTGTCATGTTTATTTGGATAAAAAGTTATGTCGACTTCCTGAACCTGTTCTGTACGTCGTACAGACGTCCAAGAAAAATCCGTGGCGGACGCTGGAATTTTGAACCGCATATCTACGTCCAAGTCAGGTCATAGTTGGACGTCGAGATTCCGTACCGGATTTGCACGTCGTATAGGCGAACAGATATGGTTCTGGACCGACCGACGCAATATAGACATGATCTACACGTCGGACAGACGTCTCATGTTTGTTGGGTTTGTTAGGCTGTATTAATTAGATCAGAAGGAACCAGGAACACTCCCCTTAACACATCATAAAAATGATGGCATCTACGCTAATATTAGTCTGTGTCTCTCTTATTCTGTTCCTCAGTCCATATCCAGATCAGATGGTGTATCAGCACAAAGAGATGATCTTCACTTAGATGAGCCCTGTGGACAGATCACCTGAACCAGATGCACACAAACACACACTTTAAGTCCTTTGCACAATCTAATGTGCTAAAATTAGACTGGAAATTAGGTGCTGGGCGTCCGGCCAGAGGAGAACTAACCCCAACTAAGTCTGGTTTCTCCCAAGGTTTTTTTTCTCCATTCTCTCATAGATGAGGTTTTGGTTCCTTGCTAGGCGGGAGACTGTGTGGAGGAGGGAATGTAAAACGAGACAGGGAAGGGAAGGAAGTGAGCTTATTTAAGGAGGAGGCTTGTAGTTTTGATTGGACGGAGTAGAAAATCAATTGATTAATGCTGTGCCAGCCTCTGCGCTCCTCCCGAAACTTGTGTAACACACATCACTTAATCTCGCCATTATACATTACCATCACTCTGTTCTCCTGTTTGATAATGTTCAGTGCTTTCAGTAATCTGTATTGTTAAAAGCGCTATATAAATAAAAGTACAAATAAAAATGATTCGATGAACAGGCAGGAATTAATTCAGTAAATGTGTTTCCATCGTAGTTTATATTATAAAGTATTTTTCTAATCAGATTAATAGTCTATCCTACTCAAATGTGTGCATAAGTTTTTGATGCACATTTTTAGAATTTATGCACATCTTGGTGTTTCCATACAGCATTTTTACGCGTTATTCCAAATTGCGCATAAAAATAGGTGGATGGAAATGTACTGTAGCTACTGACACATTATAGAGTTGTACATTCCACAACCGTTTTTTTTTTTTGCAGACTGGCTTCAATATAAGCTGTTTTTAGTAGGGTGGCGTAGATGTGTTTTCCCAGGAAGCGTCCTGCCCAGGATTTCTATATTGCTTTGATTCAAAGTACCTCCATATTGTCAAACACAGATCAGTCTGCACAGGCAAACAAAGCCAAAAACAAAATATTTTGGGGGAAAATAAATAAAAAAAATGGAAAAATGGCTCATATGGTAACCCTAGTTTTTAGACTTCTGAGTTCTAAAACTTACTAAATGTTTTTATAGTTCACTGACCTCTTATGTTTAAATACATCGCAATAATTTAGATTTATCAGTTCATAACCCCCCTGACAAACAATTTTGTGGAGTTTCCACTATACACACTGTGCCTCTCACAGCCTCGTTTTCATTCCTGTCAATAATTTAACATGACTCTATCCTGACTAAAGTCTCTGCTATATTTTTGATTCCTACTAAGTGGGGTCCTGTATACTTTCTGCAAGTGTAGTGTGGGGTTCACTATCCAGATGTATAATAATGAAGAGAGATTGAATTAAATTACCCCAAATCTCATTTGTATAGCAAAAACGCACTGCAGATCTTACATGCCCACAGGACCCTGTCTGGACTCCTGCCTCTAAACCCCTACAGGGCTTATGTGAGATTCTGCACTTTGACAAGCTTCATCTAATGCATAAGACACAGATTCTGATGCCTTTTGGCTTTTACAAGCACCAAATATCATCACTCAATATGTGTGCCAAAGCGGGGGGAACAAGAGGCCATATGAGAAATCACATCCTCTTTATGTTATCATCTCTCGTCCTTCCCTGTTCTTGTGAAATTGCAGTCAGCGACATGGAGAACACTTCGTCACTGAAGCCTAGATAGAGTGCAGTCACCGCAATCTTGTTTAAATCAGAGAGAGCCAAATGGTCTACTGCGGTACTCACCACAAGAAAAAATCTCTGACCTTCATTCACTTTCGACAAGCGTTTGGAAAACAATCACAAATGCACTTGACTTTATGGAAAGTGATTTGACAGTGCTTGTGAAGGTACTGGGTCAGACTGGCTACTCCATCACAGAGCAAATTACATCCATTACACATTTTCCCTTTACCTACACAGACTTCCAAGGTTTCTTTCCCAAGCGGTTTCTCAACAGTCAAGTCCCAACAGTGTATCCCAACAGAAAGACATGATATTTATGTTTATAATATCTAAATGAATAGTTCATCCAAAAGTAATTGTTCACTCATCCGCAAGCCATCCAAGATGTAGATGAGTTTGTCATCTGAACAGATCTGGAGTTTAGCATCACTTTACAAATGGATCCTCTGGAGTGAATGGGTGCCGTCAGAATGAGAGTCTAAACATCTTTTAAAAGTCACAATAATTCACATGACTGCAGTCCATCAATACATGTCTTGTGCAAAAAACAAACTGTAAGAAACAACAACACAGTCTCACGACCAATTCATATGTATTCGTACGAGGTGCCAAATTCATACTAATTTTGTACGGTTTGGCTAAAACCCCGTCACAGGTAGGTTTAGGGGCGGGGTTAGGTGTAGGTCATTTGTACAAATTCATACAAATTGGCAACTCGTAAAATGTGTATGAATTGCTGTGAGATCAGGTTGGAAACAAATACATTAAGACATTTTTAACCTTTCAGTGTAAGAATTTGCTGTAGTTATGCAGCTGGTTGCCAGTAACCTACTGTGGATTTGCATTTATCAAATTTATTGGCAACAGTTTTTTCAAATATAATGAACATTAAACATAAACATAACTCTTTTATCTTGACAAAATAAAAATATTAAGTACAGCCTCATACAAAGCATTTTGGGAACCAGAAATCCTCATCAACCTCTGTCTGTTTTTTCTTCTGATATTGGTTGATAGAAATGCTTTGCACGAGGCTGTTATTTTATCAAAAATGTCCTGTAAAAATAAAGACTTTGTTAATTTTTAAAATTGATTTATCTTTGAACAAACTGTTGCCAGTAGATAACAAATTTAAATCTACAGTAAGTTACTAGCAACCAGCTGCCAGTAATAACAAGGTTGTTTCTGACTAAAATACAAATCCTCTAGCCATAATACTGATTTCTTTAGGGGAAAGGTTGTGTCATCTGAATCAGGAGAGGAATATGGACAGCTCAAGCAGCGTTTAGAAGTGCAAACAGTCTAAAACAGTTGGTGGATATTGATGTGAGACAACAGCAGGGGAAAGACCTTTTTACTGATGGAAGCATTATAATGGACTCCTACGTCTACCAGATGTGATGGTTTAATCCATTGGTAAATTTATCCAAATCTGTTCTGATGATGAATCAAACTACAGTACTACATCTACTACTACAGTTTTTCAGTTTTGTGTGAACTATTCCTTAAAAATATACTTTTGGTTGCATTTAACCACTGGGCAATAATATATTCACATTTTGTAAAAGTACAAGAATTTAACTGGTTGATTTACGCTCAATATCATCACTTAATATGAGTATATGCCCAGGTAAAGTTGTACTATAGGCTAAAGCTGTTATTGTATGCGAACAGAGTCCTACAGCCATGACGTCAAAACCCAGAAGCCAGATTTTTCCTAAGGGTTTTTATGAAGGCGTTTTCAATCCATGAATAAAATAAGGTACTGTATGTAGTAAACTGCACACACTCACACCCCAGTTGGTCTCATAGTTACTTATTACAAACATATTTTTTAAAAGAAACATAACTGCTTTAAAAAAAATAATGTGCGTGTAATTTTTTTTGTAGAGCAAATATTGTCGTATTTATATTTACCACAGATCTTGTTTATTATAAATTATATAGAATCCTATATATATATATATATATATATATTTATATATATATATATACATATATACATATATATATACACATATATACAGCAGTCAACATTCGAAGTGGATCAAAGAGCAATCTACTTCAGCAAAGATGTCAGAAGATATAGCTATAAAAAACCATCGTATTATTACCAAGAGATAGTTAGGAGATATGGGTAAACCAGCGGATGTGAGGGAAAGAGTAAGTGAAAGTGGCTCAGAGGCCTAAAAAAGATTGTAGGAGGTAGAGAAAAGAAAAGAAAAGATTGTAGGAGGTAGAGAAAAGTCAGTAGGCAGGAAAGAATCAACAATGAGATATACAGAGGGGAAATAAAATACACTTCAATACATTTGGATGCAAATGAGCCACGTTTTATTAGAAAAACATATCCGGAATAGCAGGACGAATCCATGTGAACGGGGGTTTTGTGTTGATAAATAGCACACGGCAGCTCTTCATTTCCTCTTTAGTGCTGCTGCCTCAGCGGCTGCTGCCTCGGCTTCTGCCTTCAGCATCTCCTCACGCTCTTGGAGAAACTTCCCGTACTCTTCTGGTGACAGGCTGACAGAGGGATGACAGGAGAGGAGAGGGGGAGCAGCATGAGAGTGGCAGAAGAGGGAACAGACAGAGAAGAAGGAGATTAGAGGCCTATCAACAGATACATCTACATTACATTAGAATTTCAAACATTTCTAGCAATCGATTGAAATGCAAGGCGAGCATTGCTCTTCCCTCACGCATAAAAGATGGGTCTGGGCATTTATGCCTCAGTGACATGGTTCATTTATTAAAAAGGTTCGGTTTAAGGAAAGACAAGACTCTGCTAACAGAACAGGCTGCTGTCTAAATGTTGCCAAATTTCAATGGCTCAACGACATTTGATGTGGCATAGACTGAGGATATAGAAAAGGCTCTGGTAGCTGTTGAGCAAACACTCTTCTAAAAGTCTCAATACATAAGATAGCAGCATTCCTTACAGTTTCTCAGCGTTATTAAGACATTAATTATACAAAACATGATTTTTATGATTCATTTTTAAAAGACTGCAGATGAAGCACAATTCTCAACAGCGAGAAATGACATAAGACTCCAAATGAGCACGAGAACTGAAGTCATTGGCGTGACTTGATTTATTCAGCCATTATTTATTCACATCTCTTATTAAGGTCTTTACTAGGTGGTGGGATGCCTGCAATATTTATACAAGGAAAAGATGGATGTTTAAAACTTGCGGAGGAGACCAGACACGCAGAAAAATTCTTTCACAGAAGAAATGCTTGAAAATAGTTTTTAATATAAATCATGCCTACGAATGCATTTCTTAATAAAACTAATATTTAAACTAGAATTTATTTTGAAAGGTTTATTTCTTTGAAAGTCTGGAAAGGGCAAGATTTTTAACGTTATTTAAGAGATGTCTTACACGGCTTGCATTTATTTGAATCAAAAATACAATAAATATTATGGAACATTGTTACAAATATTTGCTATTTTAATATATTTTAAAATGTAATTTATCCCTGCAATGATAAAGCTAGATTTCAGTTTCACAATCCTTTAGAAATCATGGTTATTTAACATGCTCAAGACACATATCATTAGGAATGCTGGTATATTAATACTTAATTAAACAATATTATAAGAAATGTAATAAAAACGAAATAACGAACAATTTAATGCATCTTTGATTCATAGAATGATTAATATACTCTATATTTTTGGCTTTTTTACATAATTCTGGCACTTTTGTTTCTGTAATTGTGTAGCTTTAAAGGCTAATGTTTTATACACTCTCAGAAATAAAGGTACAAAAGCTGTCACTGGGGCACAAAGGTACCTAAACAGTCCATTTTGGTACCTTAAAAGATACAAATTAGTACTTAAAGTGTACATATTTGAACCTAATAGGTAAAAAAAGTGTACCATTTGAAAAGGTATACCGCCCCAGTGACAGCTTTAGTACCTTTATTTCTGAGAGTGCATTGTGAAGAACGGCAGGAATGAATGTATCAAAACATTGTATGCTGTGAAGAAAGCAGTAGAATGAAGTTTAAAGAACTCTCACTCATTGACGACTTTGATGCCGAGGGATTTGGCTGAACCGATGATGCTCTTCACAACGTTCTGCATAGACATGTCTCGCAGCTTAAAGCAGTCATCCTGTGATTTGACCCCTGCAATCTCATATACGGCCATCAACGTCACCATACCTGCGACCTCATGCCCTGAGTGGAGGAACGAGGCGGGAGAGGAAAGAGAGAGGTGATGAAACACAGTAGAACAGAAAGAGAAACCAGCAGGAGGTGTGGTTGGTCGTGATTGAGAAAAAATGGAAGTGGAGATGGAGTGAAGGAGAGAGGTAATGGAAAGAGAGGGAAAGGGGAAAGAGTGGGCGCATAAGAAAGAATAATTGAGGTGGTGTGAAACGTATGAAAATGAAGCAAATCCATAATTCTCTTTTTTTGCCATGCCACCTTCACCGCAGTGTTCCCCTCAGTAATTGCACAGCTTTCCACCAGTGCAGCTCATCATCAATATATCATCAGTCAAAAAATTCAATCTGAACCAAAACACCCTGCAGGGGGAAGTCTGTCCATTACTGAAACATAAGGCGGTAGCGAGATATACAAATAGACTGCTGAGAGATGGAGGGAAGGATGTATGGCCACAGCCGCCCTGGCTGTAATAGGTCTCCCTTACCTGTTTTTTTAGCTCCTTTTTCAATGCCGGCGGCCTGTTTCAAGAAGTACGACACAGTGGGCTGCCCAATTTTCAGGTCATACGTCCTGTCCGGCTGGAGGAAAGAAAAGAGGGATAAGTTCAGTCAGAAACATCACGGCCATTCAAAGTAGCCCATGTCCCCCGGGTCATTCTGGAGCCAGGTGGATTAAAAATGAAAGAAATAAACACAAAGACATGCGGTTGGTAGGATTTTATGTTTCAAAAGCCTCACCAAGGCTGCATTTACTTGATAAAAAATGCAGAAGAAACCATGATATTAAATATTTAATATTATCTATTTTCTTCAAGTATATTTTAAAATGTAATTTATTCTTGTGATGACCAAAATGAATCTACTCATTCTTCTAATATGTTGATTTGATGCTGAATTATCAGTTATTATTAGTTCTCTGATCTTATGATAATCAATGTTTATAATAAAACACTTTGCTGCTTAATATTTCTGTAGAAACTGTGATACATTTTTTCATCAGCCTTTATTTGAAATCTTTTGCCATTTTTACTGTTGCTTTTAATCAGTTTAATTTTATTTGCAAAATAATATTAATATAAACAGAAACTAAAACTTTTGTATTGTTTGTATTATTACATTTGTAATAATAACATTTGTATTATTAAATGCTGTGACAGAAATGTCCTATTCAAAAGGTCAACAAATTATTAGCTTTAAATTACCATTTAACTTTGCTTAAATTACTCATCTAGCATTTTTAATGAATACAAAATTTATTCTAAAAATGTATTTATATTTACATAAAGGTTTACATGCGTTCAAATGGAAGAAACATTAAAAAATATGATGATGACTAAATTATAAGATGTGTACAAATTATATAAATAAGACAAATAAAATGGGAAATAATATATTAAAAAAAAAAATTGACCAAAAAAATTACTTCCTGAGAAAACAATTTTTCCACAAAATTAAATGCTTGGTGATCACTAGCTGCCAAGTTCAGTGGCAGTTTTGCTTGGTATATTTACTTACAAAGAATCAATTGAAGTAGTTTTTCTCTTTGGTGTCTTTTCATGCCTAAGGCACCAAGTAAACCAGGCCTGCAACTGTTGCCCCCTCACAAGCGCATACATTTAAAAAAAAAACAAAAAAAACAACAACAAAAAAAGATTTCTTTTGCCAGCCAAAGAAAAAGAGAAAATCTGAATTCATCTAAATTAAGTAAAATGGCATACAATCATAAACAACTACACAATAAATGATGAATAAAGCTTACAATCTCTGTGAAAACCCTCATGTACTGCAGGTAAATCTGCAACATTATGGATTGCAAGTATAGTTTGTTTTTGACGATTATCTGTCGAGACTGTGGGAACAGAAGGTTATTTTCATTTTCGGATTTGTGGGCGTCAAGCTATCGCTCTCGGTCTATCAGTCTCATCGCACATAGCGGGTGGTATCACTAACACTATCGTCTTTGAGAGCGAGAGGAGCTAAAATCCTATAGCTTCCAATAGAGTCTCTGGAGCCTGACAGAACCTCATTGGCATCCATAGACTCTGACAGCCTCTCATAAACTCAGAATCGAGTCGAGTGAAGCCAGACGCACACATCCACACCCTCCGTTCCCTCCGCACACACCCTCGAGAGTCAGGCCTGCCGAAAGCAAAGCTTTAAGGCAGGGATTAGTCTGCATAAAGAGGCTCAAAAACAATGAGTGTGCAGCAGACAGCTTAATGGGACAACTGGGACTTCACAAGCAGTCTGAGTTGGGGAGACAGCCTGGCTAAAATGCATCGCAGCCATCCGGCTCAAGCCTAAAGCAAGCATTGTGCTGCGAACTCAACCAGAATATTCTCTGCACCCCCTGGAGCTAAAGATCACGTAGCACAGGCTAATCTTCAATCCCTGTCGAATGCTCATCAGTATAGCGAGAGGACACTAGCTTCAGGGCCTGATCTGCCTGTAGGACTCAATGAATGAATCATAACAAGTATTTTTCCTTTTGTTTGGGGATAGAACTTTTTATTCCAGATGTTTTACAAGGATAGTTCAACCAATAAATAAATGTTCCTTCATCATTTACTCAACCTCATGTCATCATGATACATGTCTGCCTTTATCTTTTATGCAACATCAAAAAAGCATTCATTTTCTTTTTGTAGCTTGGTCATCATATATTTTCATTGTTGAGGATTTCTAAAGAATGCTAAAAGTATAAAGTTTAAGTATACACAGTTCTTTCCTCACCATTTTTTTTTACATGTTTTGAAATATGTACTCTTTACTCTATTGCTCTTGTATTTCTTTGTGCACTCTTGCTATGCACTGCACAGCGCCTTGGCTTTGGTGAGAAAGACACTAACCGACTAACTGACTCTCTAATCACTATTTTGTAATCAAATAACTGAACATTTTTTTCAGTTATATCAGGCATATTTCAATATTGTTGCGTCCGAGTGGCTGCTTCATCTTACTGGGATGAAATCTAAGAACTTGTGGAAACCGCTTAATATCAAGAATATTATATTTATTAAAAGACTGAACAAGAACAACATTTAACATCAGCTCACCCACATTCATTTGGGGGCGCTAGCTATCTTATTTAACTCTTATTCAACCTTTTAAACAAAGTCTCAGCTTCAGTTTTATATTGTGCCTTACAATAATGAGTGGTTCAAGCTCTTTAATGATCAGATCGCTGTATTATATATACATGTTCATTATTTGTAGCCTGTCAGACACAATAACGTTCTGCTTTGTTGCTTTTGATAAAAAACAGCTCCGCTTTCAAGTGTTTTTCTTCTTTGTTTGAAGTGTATAGCAGGATATAAAAGGGAAGGAACATTAAAAGGCATGGCAAAACATGTTATAGACTATATAGACTACAATATAATTTATAATGAAGTCTCACAGTAATCGGGAGAATTATTGATTTACATTGCAGCTTAAACTAAAGCCATTTCAGCTATATGTCAGGCTACAATATATA
>JAUMHI010000055.1:14003318-14020416 GCA_032359435.1 Enteromius unitaeniatus
TTTAAAAGCAGAGGATATTTCCGGGTGCTCTTTATTCTTTAAAGATGTTATTCTCAAAATATTTTGACTTTAAGCTCGTAGTTTTGGATTTTTTTTCTTTTTTTGGTAGCACTAAATGCAGTCGTAAATTTCAAACTTTAATAAAGACTCTGGGAAACACAGTAAATGCTGCAAAAGCCAGGAGAGGGGCTGCAAACAGAAGCCAACAAATTAAATGTGTTAGTGCTGCCCATGTTACATTTTTTCCTTGACATGATATTTTATTTAAATTTTTATATATATTAAATATTAAAATATAAATAAAATTATATTATATATATTATTATAAAATTATATATAATTTTATATATATATATATATATATATAGTGTGTGAATCATCGTAATTATTTTCTACACTTTCTCGCAAGATACTTTTCTTTTCCCACGTGAGTCAGTCCGCATCAGCCGTGCTCTTTAACCAGGTTTTAATCAGGTGTGACCTTGGTCAACCAATCATAACCCGCCAGGAGTGCAGCCTAAATCCTGTTTACACAAAATAAACCTGCTCCCGAGTAGGTTCTAGCTTACGGACCTGTTGCTATGACAGCAAGTCCCGGATGAGCTTTGAAGAATCCAACGATTCAAGATCAGGACAAATCCACAACAATCAAATCCAGCTAACGGAGTTAGCCAGGTACGAAGAACGGACCCCGGGACACGGCATCACATTATGGTAATGGGTGTTGCTTTCCCGTCACACGCTTCAGGACCAATCACAACACACTGGACAGCAGGCCAATCAGAGCACACCCCGCTTCTTAGAACAAATCAATCTGTTTCAGAAGGCGCGGCTTGTAGGGGAAACAATAATGTACTGTTTTGTTTTTATTCTTGCAAAATAAAATATTGTTAACAAGTCACAAAATCACAGTGAGTTGTTGCATGTGTATTCAAAGAAGGAATGATGAATGACAACAGCATGAGGTGCACGTTTTCCTCTCTCTCTCCCTCAGAAATCATCTTGCATCTGGTCCTGGAACAAGAGCCAATGTACCTGCAGAGGACTGCCAACAACAAAGGCTGACAATTCCCACCCTCAGGCAACCACGACTGACAGGACAACACAAAGGGATGAGCTAGATGAAGGTGACATTGTTGCTGAAGATGTCTAGTTCTACTTTATGCAACAGAAGTCTCTGAATTCAAACTGTGGCAGAACTGGACCACGGACATTCGCTTAATCGGCTCAGAAGAAAAGATTATGTGTTTGGGTTCTGAGTGAGACCGAGCGTTAGAAATGAGCCAGAGACATTAAAACACCCCAGACTGGATTGGGTGGCAGTGCCCGAGCATAATGTGGCCATATAATTTCCTCACAATGTCTGCAACGCCTTCTGGACTGCCACAGCATCACCCCATTTTGTTTACAGACACAGAGGGTTATCGAAACGGGACTTCCAATTGAAATCACACGAGAGCTTTTCAACAGTTCGGTAATGTAAAAGAGATGGAGACCTGTAATGAGAACTCTCATTTCACGCAGTCATGCCACTTTGTGAGCAATGACCCCTCCATAATAAAAAGCCATTTCTCACAACCTTCATAATGGGCCTTTGCTCAAATGCCCCTGCGCTCTGTCGTCAACTCGGCAAGCATTACTAACAGCCATCAATCCATCTTTATTTAAAAGACTGAGAATATGAGGAGAAAGTGCTAGACATCTCATTGTGGTACAGAGGGCGGATGAAAAATGGGAGAGACTCGATTAGAAGAGACAGAACGAGAGAAACAAAGACTAAAAGGTGTCAGGGAAAAAGTGCTAATGCGCACAACTGAGGGATCCATCAAACGGCCTCATTTCTCCAAGAAACTTGGAGTTGGAGTACATTTACAGGCTTTGCCTTCAAGCACAAAAGAGTGTCCTTGACAAAAGCATTATAATAAACGTGCGCAGAAGGTGAGCGGTGAGATAAACCTAGGCCAGATGAACATCACATACGCCGCATCAATGACTATTCCTCATTTACGAGTCACGCTCAGATCGGGAGAGCTGTGTTCTTCTGTTTAATCCACTTCGCTCAATACCTTCATTTGATCATAATGTCAGAAGAAGGCCTAATCCACGCTTTGGCATTCGAGACGCATCTAATGCTGTTTGCTAATGCGCCTGGGATGCGAATGTAAACGAGCACCTCCAGGGACTCATAAAATGAGAACACAAGTGGCAAAACAAATGAGAGCAAGATTGATTGAAAGCAATAAGGAGTATTATGAGGCCCTCAAGACTTCACGTCTGTGACTGATTGGTAAAGTAGTGCTGACGTGAAAACAGTGCTCCTAATGAGCGCTTACATTACCTTTATGTTGATCTTGATGGGAAGAGGAATGCCTTCTTTGAGCTCTTTGGTTCTCTCATTGAAGTCTTTGCAGAAGGCCCCGATGGGAATTCCTTTCTGGAAAAGATGGCATAGGAAACACATTCAGAAAGGTTTAGACCCACACACATTTTAGCCTGTTATTCACTGTGGCATTCTTTTGATGAATACCAATAGCCATTTAGAGTGGCTGCATGGTGTCAATCATTCGATAACTCATTGGTGCACTGTGAATGCCTCGGCATGCTTGGATGCCTGCGTGAGTGAGTGAGAAAGCAAACGAGAGAGGCTAGTGGAAGCCTATTTACTCAAGGGTGTGGGTATATATGTGTGTGTGTGTATATGTCAGAGTATGGCAGTCATCATGCCTCTGAGACTCCAGATAAATTAGATTCTCTTTCCTGGCCCTTGCCAGGCAGAAAGCTAAATGTATAGCTGACATTAAGTCAACACTGGCTGCCATTTCTCCTGTGCGGCTTCACCAGAGCATGAGTGTTTTCTGTGGGTTGACTGCGGAGGCTGCTGCTAATCTGTAATCTTATTACAGTTGTAAAAGTTTTCCTTGCACTTGAATCCATTGTGACTGGAACAATCATTTCTTCCTGTGGTAGATTTATTTAACGGTCGGAACTATTGGGAAAGGGCTGCTAATACAGTTTCAATTAAACACCACACTCACGGATCGCCCTCAGTTCAGCCACTGATTGTTTAATGCATACTGCATGGACGAATGAGTTATGTTTGTGAATTAATATATTAGATGGACATAAATTCTGATTTCTAAGTCTTAACACACATTACCATTCCAGCATTTGGGGTCATGTAATTTATGCTTTCATGCAAATTTAATATAAAGTAAAAAGTAATATTTTAATATACTATTATAATTTATAAACATGCTATTTTGAAATGTAGTTTATTTTTGTGATGCAAAGCTGAATTTTCAGCATCAACTCCAACCTTCAGTGTCTCTTGATCTTTCAGAAATCATTTTACCATATAGATTTAGTGCTTAAGATGCTGTCTGATGAATAGAAAGTTCAAAAATGGCATCTTAAATAAAAACTTTATGAACTCTTTATGAACTTTATGATATCTCTACTATCGATTTCATCCATTTTTGTTGTTTAAAGAAGTATTAATGTCTTTTAAAAACTTACTTAACCTAAAGCAAACTTTGTTTATCTTGAGGCAATAACCAGGATTTGGTGGCATTCAGAAATCATTATAAATTTATATAAATTGAATTTGTAACTAAGCTATGACAGGATTAACCGAAATGGAATTCCAAATTCTGCCCCGACTGTTATGCAGTTCAGATACACAAACTTCCCTGAGCATGTTAGAGCAAAATAAACTGAGCTTAGTCACTTTAAATAGACCAGTCAAGACCTTTCCTGCCAGTAGGCGGTTCTCGGCCAAAATAAGCTACGAAATATAACAGGCATTTTGGCAAAATCAAAGATACATTCCTTATGTGATACACGGGCCAAGACAAACAGCACCTTTTGGCTCAAAGTAAATTAGTAAAGAACTTCCTTCAAAGCGCCACTGATGTTTGAGCCTAACTTCCTTAATACTGATGCAATCTTTGCAGATCAGTTAAAGCAAACACTGTCATGCGAGAACAGCCTCTCAAATCCAGAGGTATTACTGTTCAGCCAGTGTGTTGCATAATAATCAAAAAAATTTAAACACTAATGAAATGAAAAACAAAAGCCCCCTATGGCAGGCAGCCCATCTCCCTCCTGACTTGCTTATTAATAGTAATCCCATGTCAACCCACTAGCATCTCTCCGAGCTGACTTCAGCGAGAACAACAGATCTAAGTAAACAAGAAAGGCGGCGGGTGATTCCTAATTAAATATGGATTAATATTAAACCGAGGTTGTTAAGAGAGCCTCAAAAACCCTTGGGCTGCGATTCCTCACCACTTCCACTTCGTTTTTTCCACCCGCTGCTTTATAACGTCCTTTAAAGTTGTTGTTTTTGGTCTGAAAGAAGTTCAAGCAAAGCCACTGGGTGAGATGCGGCCAGATCTGTGAGGAAGCAGTCGACTGACAATGGGGGGGGCAGGCAGGCAACAAGGATGAAAGGTTATGACGGTGTACCAACATCAGATGCACAAAACATTCAAACTGTGCCAAACAAAGACAGGTACAATGGAAGAAACGGTAGTAATTGCGCTTTCTATAGTGCTTTTAATAACGTAAGTGTGGCCATTATAAAAATGGGAATCTGCCGTTGGTTGAAAAGACAAGGCTTGAAGATGAAGATTGTTCTGGCAATCTTTTTGAAATAAGCTCCGGATGACCAAGATGTTGTGCCTTTAATGGCAGATACATTCACTTTCGAGTGCAGGCCAAATTGCCAGTGTAGCTCTCTAAAAACCAAGATCTAATCATCCAGAAGTCAAGCAGTCCAATTAAACCTCCTCTTTTCTCAAATGTGTTTCATAAAAGCAGGGCTGGGAAGAACAAAATGGCTGCAGTAGATCACCTTGATGGAGGCGTGCTACCAACCTTGGACACCGCATGTTATTTATTATCGCAGATGAATATTAAAAGTGTTTATCATATCAGTACCCTCTAGGATAAAGCAGCCATTCACGGTGAAGGTTCTGACAGAAGAAAAACCCTGCGTGAATTATGTGAGAAGATAACCAGTCACGAACGCTTTCAAAAACAATCATGCTTAAAGATCAATTTGTTATGAAATACGTTCTTGGGAAACAAACAACTCTCTAACAGGGGGAATAATTTAATAACCAGACTAAAAACACCTTCATCTAATATATGTTGTGCATATGTGTTTGTGATTCACAAAACATCTGCTTTATTCATTCTTTTCATCAGTTCTCCCACTTTGCATTCGTTTCATTATTATAACGTAAGCTTTCAGCTTCAGCAATTCTTTTTAACGAGATGGCCGCTGATATGGATGAATGACAAAAAGAGTGAGGACTGGCTCAGAAAGTAAAAGTTGTTTCGAGTAATAGTTTGAGGGGCACATATGTAAGTGTTGCATATTTCCTGCGAGGACAGAGAAGAACAGTGTGTCGTTGGAGTCATGTCCCCTATGAGAGCAATAATGAAGATCAATACTAACATTCAGGAGGTCGGTTTGACAAAGCGGGTGAAAGGCTTCAGAGCACTGATGTATAGAGAGGCCATAGGGGACCCGCATGAATAAAGAATGCATGTGTGAGGGCTGCAAGCTCATTCCATTAAAGAGAAGCACAAGGAAAAGGAGCACGGTGGTGGGTTCAAGTGGTTCAATTACTTTACAGCAAAGCCTCCGAGGAGAAGGCATTAGAGGACAGTGTGACTTCCAACTAAGTGAAAACCTGCGTTAATTAAATGCATGAATATGAAATTAAGCAAATTAAAATTGTTAACAGTTCACATAAGAAAGGAAAAGAACATTGCGAGGACAGAAATTGCTGGACAAAAGAATTGCTATATATATACAAAAATTAATGCTGTTGTAAACTTCAAAAATCATCAAAGTGAGTTTGTTCGAAAAAAGTTTTCTGTGGAATTAAAATGAAAAGGAGCCAAATTTAAAAAACAAAAAAACAAAAAAACCATACAAAACACCATAAAAGTCATTAAAGCAGTGTTATTTAAGCATTATTTATATACTAATACAGCATTAATATTTTGAATTCGCTATAATATTTAATTTGAATTTGGTTTATGTTTAATAGTTTTGTGCTGTTTTTTTAGTGTATGATTATATCCGTATTAATCAGCTTTTCTAACATTTCCATTCAACCTTAATTTTTAGCTCTTTTTAGCAGTTACAACTTATTTCAATATAGTCCAAAGCAACACCCTTGATTTTTTTTCTTCTAACATTTGGACTATTTTATTTCACTTCTGCTTTTTTCAGTTTCAAGTGCCCCTATTATGGATATTGTAAGGTTTATATTTTAGCTTTGGGAGTCCTCAACAACAGCCAACATGCATGCAAGGACAAAAAACTATTTCATTGTCTTATAAAATGCTTTTATTTTTTTCACACTCCTCATTTGTCAGGTCAATCTGCAGTAATTGATCGGTTGGTCTCATTTTCATTTCATCTTACCTGTAATGCCTCATAAAGCAGCGTTTGTGAGCAGTGCTGCTTTGTGTACGGTCGTTACCAGGGAAAACCAATATTATACCACTTCAGCAGCAGCACCTAATGGCAAAGAATGAATTTGTATTTTCATGCAGACCAACAATACACAGTCCATATGCTAATGTTTTATGTTGACTTTAAGCTGAAATGGCTTGCGATCTTTTTTCAAAACAACTTTTTTCAGATATTCAGTGTTTTGCAAGACAATACTTTTATACACAGCACACTTTCAGATGTTAAATTTGGCAGGATGTTTTCATTTGAGCTTTGCGACACACTGCATAAAATGTAATTTTCAAAAATCCATAATAGGGGCACTTTTATAGTGTTAGTTAACACTGTGTGTGTTATAAGTGTTATATTCTCATATTGTGATCCAATATCTCTGTGTGACTAAAAGAATAAAATGTAACTTAAAATTTAATTATATCACCTTTTGTGTTTGATGAAAGAAAAGAAAGCCATACCGGTTCGGAACAACATGCAAGTGACAGAATGATGAATGAATTTTCATAGTACAGACTGGACTATCCCTCTACGATACAGACAATAAGAAAAGGATATAAAGAGTAAAGAGTGAGATAAAGAAGTGGGAGAGCATAAATACAGTTTCTTTTAGAGGGCTTTCTTAGTGTGGGATTTAGAGGACACGGCGCTGCATGTTCCTTCCTCGTGTGCACTGATATGTAACGGTGAGTGAAACAGAAGTGCAAAAAAAGGGCGTGTGTACACAAGCATGACAGGGGATGTGGCCTCGGGGCAGCAAGCAGGATTAATTGCCCCTGGCACCCAAGGACGGGCAATTCATTGCCCAAGCTTGAAAGATGGGGGTGAGGTGTGGGGTGTAGAAGAGGGGTTAATTAAACTCTGCAGCGTGAGACACTCTAATTAATTACTCTGGTTCCCCTTCCCTAATTTAATGTGCTGTACTCTTCCCATTTTATTACATTCTTCCCTTTAAGGGTGTCATACAGCTGATTAGCCTCATACCCTCCAACCAGTCCAGCCCCGATATGCACTTGGACTCTTCCAGAGAGAAATGCACAAGGCTTTCTAGTGGGAAGGGTCCTGCTTTTGGGTGCAAAGAGGATTAATGATCCACGGGCGATCACAGAATGTTTGCATCAGATATTGTGGAATCCTAACATAAAAGTTTGTCAGAATGGCTAATGGCTTTATCTTTGATCATGTCAAATTCCCCTGTAACCTCAAACACATCTAAAAAAATCTCTTTTACTTTTTAAAGTACAAACAGTGGTGATTAATGTGTTCAAAGCGAATGCCACAGGGCGAGACGTGCCACCGGGGACACATTATTTTCGGGTCAATTTTACGGTGCATTTTTACAGCCAATATTGATAGCTACTTCAGTCAGAAGAAAAAAAATAACATGTTGCTCCTCCAGTTGAGGATGCAGCCTCACCACGTCCTTGAATATGAGGCATGCTGCCTTGAAATCGGTTTATTACAGCAGAACAAACAGATTTATTTACAGATATTAAAACGCAGGGTGAAGGTCTAAGACACAGCATTGAAGCGCCGCGGCATTGAAAAAGTTAAAAAAGGACAATACATGCTCTGAGGGAGCCGTATCTGTGCCGATGTCTAGCGTCTGATGGAAATCAGCAAGTGTGAAAAGATTTCATTAAACGTATGTTATTAACGTAAAGAGCCCAATTCCTCAGACCCACTCTTCAGAGAATTACATTGCATCAGAGAATTTCTTATCTTATCGGAGCTCTGCAACATCGCAGTTGGTTAATCAGGAAGACTAATAATTAACTGAGTATCATTATCAGTTGAGCCAGGGTTGGTTTTAATAGTAAGATTTATAGATATTTTAAGTTCTGGGAATAAAAGGAGGACTTTAAGGTGTGGATTTATGATCAAAAACAGTATATCAAGCTGTGCGCTCATTGAGAGAATCTGTAAGACAGCGTGTAAGACAGATTGTCTCGCTGTGGCTGGAGAGCATGTGTGGCGTCAGCTAAGAGCTCTAATGTGCAGCAGATGGATGCAGTGAGGAATGTCTTGGGACGAGCTTCTGCCAGTGCACACCTGGGGCACCAATCGGGCCCATAACATTTCCAAAAGGCATTTTTTAAAAAGCCTTTACCAAGTTTATGGGGGCGAAAGTGTTGACTGTGCACTGCTGGACTCTTGTTGTCTCATTTTCTCTGCCGTTCTCACTCCCTCCGTGCTGAAAGCTAGCCAGATCAGAGTGACCTTCAACCACTTCAGCCCCACGGGGACTGAAGAGGAGAGAGAGAGAGAGAGTGAGATGGCAAGAGAAATGGAGAGGGAGAATGGAGTAGTGGGTGGGGCTAAGAAAGGCAAAAAAAATATCAAAAGGCAAGCAATGGAAAATGTCTGGAAACCAGTGGTGCACATAGACGACTTGACAAGAAAGATGACTTTGCCTTCTCTATGCCTTTCTTTCCCATCTGGCTGATTAAAACTCCAAGATGACCCCTCACCATGAATAAATGAGGTGAATATTGTAAAGAAAAAATACAACAGAAGTAACCTTTGATTTTACATAGGCCACAAAGAGAAGTGAATCTGGCCTGTCAGAGCAGTTGTGGGTGAAATTTAACAGATAATGAGATTCAGCTCAATCTCCTGTCACACTGCTGCTCTGATCATGCAAGAGCAGTTCCTACTTCAAACTCATTAATATTAAGTTTCCGCATCAACATTTCCTCCTCATTCTACATAATTAAAACGGACCGATGTGTGTATTTTTTTCAAAGGGGCCAGCGCATGTAAAATCAGACAGGGCTGATGTAAAACCATATGATGTTTACAGCTTGCTTGTTTCTGTAGCATTTCATATTTTCTTCAGCCCCCTGAAGTATTCATTATTTCCAGCAACTGTCTTTTCTGGGATGCCATGTTTAGAGTATGATATTTCAAGAATTATGATTGCCTGGCTCCTAGGAATTGGTGGATAAATGGAAAATCAGGTTCCTTTTAGGTCCAAATGACACAGCCTCTCTTCCAGGTACAAATATTTTCATAATTGGGTCCAAAAGTTGCAAAAAGGTTTCTAGGCGTGGGTGGAGTTGGAGCATTAATTGCATCCATAAAGACACAAAAGTTAGTAACGAATATGCTTTGAATTTAAAGCATAAGCAGATTAGCAAAATGTGAGCTATATATTAACATTTCAATTGGGTAAGCTACAAACATAAACTAAATTGGAATGCCTAGCTGCAATGCCACTTTTAAACTTTTTCTTAATAAAGGGAAAATAACCATGTGCTGATCTTTTTTGTATTACCTACACTGCCTAAAAATATGGGCATGGAAACGGGTCTATAAATCAGCTTTTATTAGGCCACTGATGTGCTTATGCATGCTTAAATTTTTTCCCTTTCAAATATAACATTTATATACAAAGATAAAAAAGTGCAATTTATAATACAAAGACTGCATTAATAATTTATGCAATGCAGTCACCCGTCTTCAGCTAGGCAGTTAACCCAGGGGATCGTCTTTGCAATTAGTTGTTCAAGATAAAAAAAAAGAAAAAGAAAGTGTGTTTGTTAAACGACGAATAACCAATCTGTAAGGACAGTCTACTTCATCTCAGCACACAATCGTTCGTCACTAACAGCAGGGACATCGGGGGTGTTGTTTTCTTCAGCCTGGAACAATGTAATTATCATAGCAGTGATTGCACTAGCAGCAGTAATTAGTAGCGCGGACCCTTCCGGATGGTGACTCCCATGCAATATGTACGAGGCCATTCAAATATCCCCGCCTGCTATCTGAAGTAAAATCCGAGAGGTTGAGAGGAGCAACTAAGCGGGAGAGTTGGAGCGCGAGCGAGCGGAGGGAGGGGTACAAGTGCACGTCAGCTGCCTACAAATGACACACTGCAATCATAAACTGTCTCCCGACGGGTTCTTTCGCGCCCTTTCGTTAGTGAAGTAAGAAGAAGACCTCGAGATACTCGGAGAAAAGCGGCTTCCGTTACCGATTCGGCGGATAAGACGATTCTAGCGCACTTCTGAGGGACTTCTACTCCTCAGCTCCCTCCCCCAAAAAAAGCTCCATCGCAGCCGCCTGAGAGTCTGGATGGACCGCGAAGGATCCTGCTGGAGCTCGAGTCGAGATCACGGAATGAACCCCACGCCGATTATATAAGGATTTTGCGACAAAGAAATTAATTCGCCCGAATAAACTGCACGCCAGGGTTCATATTATGGACAATGTAGTCTTTGAGCTCGGCGTGGCGGACTTCTCTGGATTATTTTGCGCGTTTAGTTATGCGGAGCAGCCGTCCAGTGTTATTACTGGACACTGGATTCAGATGATAGCGTCTTGATGCATGCAGGCTGGCCACTAGATTGAGACTGCTTGTGTGAAGTCTTCATGCTGTGGGGTAAATACACTCTCTAACGTTACTTCATCTAATCCTGCTTGCATGAAGTTCAGCTCTCTTGCAACTTGATGTATTCAATTATTCATGCAGCATTCAAGTCTGAAAGTTCAAATGTTTTACTGCTCGCGAGCTCGCTGGGCGAGATTGACACCTGCCAGTTCGGATGGGCAGATCCTAATGCATTGACACCTGTCGCAATACGGTGATGTACTGAAGGGGTACAGGTCTGAACAAACACGTCCTGCCGTCGCAGCAGCGCGACACTTGCAAGCATCAAAGGCAGATCATGCCGTTTATTCGCGAACACTGATGCTCTCGCTGTACAGATGATCTTCTCCGTGTGGGAATGGCTCAATGGCACATTACCGACTGACATTTTCAGCCGTTTACTCGTAAATGAGGGCATGTGGCATGAGTCCAGCAGAGTGCATCTCCAAGAATGAGAGGTAGACGTGATTATGGGCACTTGCACACAGCAATTAAACATTTACCATATTTATCACGCTATATTTAACCCAGTAATACTGACCGTCACTTTAGAGTGTTAATTAGGAAAAGCTTTTACATTTTTTCTTACATTGTCACACGTTACTTTATTACATTACTTATCCTCTAAAACCCTGCATCATTTATTCACCCTCATGTCATTTCAAACCTGTATGACTTTTCTTTTAATTATCTGTTTGGTTACTAATATTATTCAAAACGACTTCTATTGGGTGTTTGTTACTATGTTTAAGTGTCTGTTAGTCATTTTTTTTTCCACTGTTATTGCAACATTCAAAGCATATGCATACTAAATATAAGATGCATTTGTACATCAAAAGACACATCTTTGGTTGACTTGCGAAATACAACTTCAGATCAAAAGAACACATTTGTACAGCAAAATTGCATAAAATTATGCACTGTACCCAGCAGCCTTAAGCCATCACTAATGCTTAAGGATGCACTGGCTGTCAGTGCTGATGTCTAGTTATTATGGATGCGCCTCAAGAAAACAACACAGCATCTTCCAAGTGACTTGATAACCTGATGAATTATGGGCTGACAGTGAAGTCAAAAGATAAACTCTGCACCTACAGGCAACCCTTCTGGGTTTCAGTTCTTCTTTGTTTTAAAATAACTCCTATCATTTTTCTGATTGAAAAAGAAATGTTTGTCCTTTGCAGAAGCATTTTCCTTCAGGATCCCGTGGCCCGAGTTCAACACTCAGTCTCAGATTATTGGATTCAATTGAATTCCAAAGCAGAAAATCAGTAACAGAGACAAAAATAAAGTCTACATTCAAAATCAGATATTAGTGACGCACACTCCCTTTTCATTCCTCAGAGCTCACAGAAGATTAATCATTCTAGGTCATTTACCAACATACTCCCTTCATTTCCTCCACACTTCCTATTAATGCGTTTAATTTCTACAGTTCCCAAGCTATGAATATATTTCCATTTCCATTCTCATCAACAATTCGCCAACATAACATCTCCTTTTTCCCAAAGCACGTTGCCTGTGCTTTTTGTGTTACACTCGTCACTCTATCCTTCTTCATTTCCCTCAGCTTATTTATGAACTATTACCATCATACCGTAACACTTTATTAGGTCTGTAAAAAGCCAAGGGAATGAATCACCATCATGCTCTCGCCGTGCCTCTCTCACACCATTCAATTTCCATTTCACCTCACCATTTAACACCTTCTCTTAATATATCCACAGCTAATTGTCAAAAATGTATTCTTTAATAATTTACTCTCGCTCATATCGTCCGTTTTGGGTGAATTATTCCTTTTGTGTAGTTGTAAGGTTTAAGTTGAAGAATCCAATAAAACAAAATGTAGCAAACCTGTCTCTTAAACCCTTTTGACACCTGTACATCCACAACAGTAATGATTTTTATATTTAAAAAGCCATCAATCTGACGTGTTGACATTTACATCAAATGGTCAGACGGCTATAGCGCAGCAGACGTTCAGTTCATCTGGCTGAGAAGGCCTGCATTCGATTTCACCATAAAGTCCACAATCATTTCTCTACATTAATCAATACCACAGTTTTACACTGTCCATTGCTGAAATATGGCCTGAGGAAACATGAATAAAATCAACATCAGTATGCGGTGTTATGACAACAACTCTCGGACAGTATTAAGATTGAGCGTCGCCATTTTGCAGGTGGCCCAACGCACTCAGAAGCTTCATTTTGTAAAAGAAGCCTGAGAATCAGACTTGATGCTTCATACAGAAGCCAAAGACAAATACATAACGCAATGTGTGAAAGAAAACCACCAGCACAGAAGGCAAGCCACAAGGAAAGGAGGCTTTTGAAAGCGTGTCCGGGTTACCTTCAATATAATTAATTAATAAGAAAACACGACTGACATACAGGCTTTATACTATGCAGAAAACCTGAGACACTTGAAAAGATGAAGGAATTAAAATTTTCATGAGTTGAAAAATCATATTTAGAAAGGAAAAGAGATTCTGGCATGTTCTATTATATCCGAGGCATCAACTGGGAAGCAAAAAAATTTGAGTGGAAGCAGAAAGATTTGTTTTGGAAGTGATGAAAAAAAAAGACCCTGTCCACCCTATTCAGTACTGCCGCAAACCTCATCTTGCTAATCCAGTCAATGTCACCGGCTTTGTAAACTAAACAAGCCTTTGAAATGCCATGAATTGTAAAATAGCCCAGGATTGCAAACTACATTTGTCAAGACCTTCGGTACAGACATTCAGCAACTACCTTTGATATTAAAGCAGAAAAAAGAAAACCTCTCCCAATTAAACATTGGCAAACAATGAAGCTGCTTCAAGGGAAGGCATGAATAGTCTATTGTTGACCTGCACGTTGCAGAAAATCATGCAATTTGCTCAGTCCATAAAAATGGACCAGAAGGCCATAAATAGTAATACGTACATGCACGTTCAAGGCTTTGAAGATATATGGCCAATTTACTCGAAAATTGCACTTTTCTCTGTACGTTCCAGACTAGTAATAGCACATAATCATGCAAGCCATGTCCTTATCAGGATATAACCTCTACAACCATCCTTGTCTCTTTTCTTAATGAGTCATCAGAGTCTGACTATGTCCTTGTTTCTCCTTCTTCCTCAAGCATGTTGCCCTCGCCCCAGGTGTGCGTGTCAACTCTGGTGACAGTGAGCACGATGGCCGTGGTCGACCTCTACCTGCTGGAGCAGAGCATGCTGGGACCTCGGGGCGGAGCCCGTCCTGCAGTATGGCCATGTGTTGCCGTCGCACTGGGTGACCTGTGCTTCCTGCTGGCGCTGCGCTTCGTTTCCGCCGGTGTGGTTTCGGAGGCTCGCTCTCCCCGCCGGGGCTTCGCCAACGCTCTCTGGTTTCTCTTCCTCTCGCTGCTGCAGCTGAAGCTTTTCTTTGTGTGTCAGAACTACAGACAGGAGCGACGACCCCCGGATCCTCTCGCCCGCAAGACTCTGACTCTTTTACTTTCGGTGTGCCTGCCCTCGCTGTTTCTCATCCTGACAGGAGCCGATTACATGACTCCACTCCGAAGAAAGCAGGAGGTGCGCAGCCGGCTTCTGTGGGTGGTGGTAGACTTGCTTGATGTGTTAGATCTGCAAGCCGGGCTGTGGGAGGTGCAGGGAAGCGTGGGGGTTCCTCTTTGGGTGGAGGGTATAGTGTTCTTTTATTGTTACGTGCTGTTGCTATTGCTGCCGTGTGTGTCGCTCACGGAGCTGGGTGCCACTGCGCTGCCTGGGCTCCAGGCGGCTCGGAAGGAGGCCATCTATCCGTGGCTCAGCCTGGTGACTATTAACCTTTTCACGCTCGTGCCCAGAGGGGTCGGGATGCTGTGGTACAGGGACCCACGGGTGTCCACTGTGTTTCTGGGGAAGAACCTGCTGGCTCTTGCGGTGAAGTTGAGCTCTGCCTGGGAGAGGCACAGAAAGGGCAGCGGAGGGGTGCAAGGTGCAGGAGCCGCCACAGGAACTGGAAACCAGCCTCGAGGGGCGGCATCGGAGCAAGCCACAGAGCAGGAGCAAGAGTGCACCTCTCCAGTGCCATCCTCTACACGCTACCACACTCTCTCACGCACTCACGGACACAGCCACTCGCTCTCTCACGTCAGCTTAGACCCCACTGAGACCTCTCTGGGACCAGCGTACATTTCTCACGAGCTCTAAAGGTCATGAATGAGCCCCGAAACTGCCAAAAACTGGAATTTGTAGGCTCATAACTATCTCGGGAGTCTATGTGCTTTTGGCAAGATTAGCAGAGATAACTCATCGTATTAGCACACTTTGTAGTTTGTACAGCTGATGATTTGTAAAGCCAAACATGAGCAGCCTGCTGCGGTGTGAAGCTCCCAGACAAAAATGATAATGAGGCAGAGGGAGGGAGGGGAGGGGGCTGCTTTAATTAAGTGCCTTCTTAAAAGAGCAACAATTAATATTGTTACTCTTGTTGATTTTGGTGTTCATCAAGGACTTGAATTAAACCATGTACTGTGAAGCATGACCACTGTTAATATTCCACTCTGTAATAAAAATGTTTCATAGACACCTGCCTCCACCATTGTTACCAGGTCACAGCCAGATACTTAATATGTTGGTCTGACAAGTGAATTTTTGGGAAGACCTGTCAAACCTAATGACAACATTTCAAAAACTATATGGGATGGAGTTTCATAAAAAAAAAAAAAAAAGAAGGTTGTTTGTGGTCCTCACAAATTAATTAATTTATTCCTCCATCCTCCACATGGGCATTTCACGGTTGGACAAACACAGTAACAAAAGTATCCACCAATCACTTTCAAAAGTACAACTTTACCCACAGTTACATACACTGAGATCCAAAACCCTGAGACTACGAGTTAAAAAACACTTCTATTTTGCACTTTTATACTTCAAGAAGTTCATTACTAAATAAATTTCAGGCCAAAATTGACTTTAGAAATTCCTTTAATTTGTACTTGTTTGTATCATCCCTCTTTGGTTTTAATGACAACAGCACTTAAACTGCATAATTTCAAGAGGTTTGTATAAAACCAGCACAGAATAAAGCACAAATGCTCTTTTGGATAATAGGAAGCAAATGTATTTATCCATCTGTTCAAAGATTTCACATGTCCCCAATTTTTCAAAATCCTGAAACTCTGTTTATTATTTAGATTCAAATGACAGTTTCTCAATGTTGTCTCAGACTTTTAGACCCCTGTATGGGCAGCTTCAGGCATCTGTACACAGAATGGACAGTGATGGCTCATTTATCTCCACCTTTAAACGTATCACAGTAACCACAGCATGAAGTGTCCTCTCCATTGTGGTTACCAATGACAGAGTATGATGTAAGAGACACACACTTTCTGATGTGGTGATAGAGAATAAATCCTGGTACAGATTATGGTAGAGGGGGTTGGGTATTATTGACTCTCCATCAGCAGCCTCTACAGTCCCCCCCACCCATGCTCTGATAAACCATTATTACTCATTTTAATTGAAAAGAAACTCATTTTTCAAAGAGCTAAGAGCTTATACCGCATTTCATTGATGATTTACATGGAATATTTACAGAACATAAAAGCAGACAAACTTGCATGACAAATGCTAAAAATAAGCCTAGCTATAAATTAATTGAATTACAGAATGCAGTTCCACATGAAGCTGATTTAGCTTCAGAGGTATATCAGACATATGAACCAGACCAGAATACCATTTCTCAGCCTTTCATCTCCCTCTCTCTCTCTCTGTTCATTTAAAATGCACACCCTCCATGTTATGTCCCCTGCTTTCCAGTAATGAAAAGAAATCAGTGAAAGGAACAGAACTAGAAGGGTCAGACAGGCACAATGTTCACAGAGTGAATTTCACCTCAAAATTAAAAGATTCAAGAGTGTTTTGCATAGCAAAATACTCATTTTGTTTGCATTTTGACATTATTTTGAAGACAATGAAGCACATCCTCATTCAAGCTAACATGTAAACTGTAAAAGATGTGTATGTATGTATATATATATATATATATACACATACACACGTATACATATATATATACGTATACATACACACACACACATATATACATACACATACATATACATATGTATATATATATATATATATATATATATATATGTGTGTATATGTGTATGTATATATATATGTGCGTGTATGTATATATATATATATATATATATATATATATGTGTGTGTGTGTGTGTATGTATATATACACACACATATTATATAT
>JAUMHI010000055.1:14023016-14040141 GCA_032359435.1 Enteromius unitaeniatus
TACCTGATTTATTCCTGTGAGAATCATTATTATATGCTGATTTGCTGCTCAAGAAACATATGTTATTATTATCAATGTTGAAATCAGTTTTAATATTATGCTTAATGTCTTTGTGGAATTGTATTTTCAGGACTCCTTGATGAACAGAAATTTCAAAAGAACATAATTTACTATATACACATATCATTTATGTATCTACATAGACTACAAGAGAAAATAAGAGTTAAAAAGTGTGTCAATAACACATGATGATAGTTTTCAGGTAAATTATCCCATTATTGACATAATAATAAATGCAAATCCTGTAACAGTTTACACATATTACATTTACACATTTAGGGGTGAAATGTGATGTGAACATGTTTCAGAAATTCACCCATTTACCTCACTAAAAAAAAAGCACAGTCTGCCTGGTCTCCATGTACAGAACACTTGAACTATTGTCTTATACGCCCCTCTTTTATTCTGTCCTCTGTTTCTCTCCTCCATCCGGCGGAGTTAATTTCTCTCTGGACTGTAATTACTCTCCTCCACAGAAGCTGTCAGTTTCCTCCCTCTCCTCCGGAGCTCCCTCTTTTATTTCTCTCGTTTGTTTAAATTTGCCCTCCGGCCGACAGGCAGCCTACCTCTATGCGCTTACCCTGTCAGGGATGGTTAGGCAGACGAGAGAAAAAACGAAGGAAGGAGAAAGCGGGAAGATTAAAGGGCCAGAGCTGTAAGCTGAAGGCCTGCTGGCTGCAATTTATTTACAGTTTAATACACATAAAAGTTGAGCCAAAGATGGCAGCATAGGCACAAAGGCAAAACAGAGCTGACAAGAGCAGGGGTAGACACATGCTGAAACACGCAACTGCACGTGTTTAACTGACATATGGTGCTGCTCTGCTTGACTGACGCTCATTACACCGCATATTTAGTTCACAACAGCTTCCTTCAGCAGGCAAGCACACTCAGGAGGCCAGGCTGACTTGCACTAGCAGAAGAAAATGCGTCTCATTTATTATCATCACGATGGGCAAGGGACTGTAATGACATCATTACAGCTGTAATTAGCTTGTTAGTTATGAATGTGCTTTACATATGAGAGCAGAGGTAAGCCTGTGTCAACATTTGGCTAAACGGGTTTCCCAAGGTAGTCCCTATGGTGGAGAAAAACACAATACCTCTAGAGGCTGTAAATAAATGAAACCAGAGGTTTGTTTCTGAACATTCAGCTCAACAACCTGAAATGGTCAAAGCTGTAAAGCAGTGACAGCAGACGTGCTTGTAACATGGCTTTGTTCACATTGTGGTGCTTTCCTAACCATTAGAGCAGTGTTTCTCAGGCTTTTTAAAACCGCCATCATAAGCAACACTTCAAAGGCCAGACTCTCTTGTTTTCAGTGTTTTTGTAACTCATAAGTTAGTATCTCCCTTACAAAAACCCAGTAGGAATTTTCTATTGACTTTTTGATTATTCCAGAAAATAAGCTTAAAATATATATATATGTTTTGTCATTAATCACTTACCCCCTTGTCATTCCAAACCCACAAAAGCTTTGTTTGTCTTAGGAACACAATTTAAGACATTTTAAATGAAAACCGAGAGGCTTGTGTCTGTCCTATTGACTGCCAAATTAATTACACTGTAAAGGGTTTTTTTTTTTGTACAAAAAGTATTCTTGTCATTTCATATTGGGATGGAGTAACCCTTTAAGTCTTAAATTCTTTACCTTGATCATTTGAATTAGAACAGTTCACAAGTGCGTGTCGGGTCACAGACTATATCTGTAGACCCATTTAGCCACTAAGTAAAAGCTTCAACAATTACAAGTTCTACATAATAAAGCATGAAAAAGTCTTGAGCTTGCGTCAACCACAGACCTTATTTTAGTATTTCACAAAATCTCATTAATAATGGCATGTGCTAAAACGAATTTGAAAAATAAAAATGAACCAAGTCTGTTGAGGTTTCCCAGTTGAGGACCACTGCAAAGCAAAGGTCACGAACACAATAAAGAATAAAATAATGAAGCAGAATCGAAATCAGTGGTGAAAGAGAGAGGTCTAAAAGCTTACCTGTCCCAGGATGGGGCCCAGTGGAGGCCCAGGAGTTGCCTGTCCAGACCTTACAGTTGCTCTGATCACACCTCTAGTGTCCACCTTTTTCACAGCCTTTGCTGCTCTAGATATCTTTGACATTGTCTATGTGTCTGTCCTGCCACACGTCAGTCCGTCTCCTTTGCCTGTTGGGAAAGGTAATTATTGAGGTCTCCTTAATTCATTACAAATTCAACAAACAAAAAAAGAAAAAAAACAGAGGTTAAAAAGTGAGTTACACAAAAGCTCTCCAATCCATAAGAGCTCTCCCAGGAGTGCACAGTGGCCTTATCTCGAGATGCTGTAAGTGAAGACAGTCGCGAGGCGAAGTGCTATGAAACCTCAGGCCCTTCAGAGATAAGGGATAAAAGCACAGGTGCGTCACACACTCAAGGAGCTTCTGTGCTTGGCTGCCTTCAACGATTCCCTGCACTCTGCTGATCCATTACGGTTAGCTGGCGCTCTATGGGTCTAGATCAGGAAAGGTCGATGGAGCAGATTGGACGACAGCCACCAAGCACCAAAACACGCACAGAATTAGCGTCACACACAAGGGCGAAAGAGTGGTACCTAGTTTTTCCGTTCAAGACCGAATTCAATTACATGATCCAATCAATTAGTTGAGTGGTGGAAATAGCCTGAAACATATGCGCTCAGGGAAGCATGAGTCATAAAAACCACACCCCATAATCTGATATACACCAAAGGCAATAAAATCCATTAAGAATTCAGCGTCATTCAGCCGATCGCAGCCTGGCTAATTACAAATATGACAGGAAAACTTGACTCGTTTTGTGACGGTTCACACCAGGTGAAAACAATATCTCCAAATTATTCACAGCGCTCTGTTCCCAGGTTAACCTGACTATTTATACATTCATAAATGCAAGGGAGATGAGGACAGAGGTGAAATAAACACACCTCGCTAGCCACACGTTGGAACGCGCCATTGGTTTTAATGCCAAGTTAATCCTCGCATCTGTGCGCGCAAGGAGACTAGCAAAGAGTGCTTTTCGCAAACGTCTTGGATCTCAGAATACACAAGCTATCTGCGGAGAGCAGAAGCAGCAGATATAGGCTCCGCAATCACACTGCGTTAAAAATTACTTTCAGGGTTTTCTTTAAAATGCCAATCACATGCTGGCCTTCATTTCACCGTTCTATTTCATGCTGTTCTCCAAACATATTTTTGCTGTTTTAAAAAGCATGCTGAAGCTCAAATCAATTTGAGAGGCAGTCAGGGAAGGTTGGGCTGCTGGTAAACCTCCACTTCTTGGCAGGTGGTCCAACCGTTTTAACATATTCAGAAGCAGAAGAGGACAATCAACAATCCTGTGAGCTGAATTGAAGCAATTTATTTGGAACATTGTGTTTGGCACCATTTTACTTTTTTTTTGAGGGACGTTTACTGAGTGCCGACAATAACAGTGTTTCTTACTGTTTTGAAGAAACTTGCATGAAATTTCTTTCCCATTTAAAGCAACTCTGTTGACGTGATGGGCGTATAAAATACACGATGAAAGAAAAAAGTCTGAGGATGAGTGACTATGGACTGCAGGCATGTTCTGTCAAACTTTGCCGTGCTTGCTGGGTTTCCTGCTTTGAAGCACTCTTTGGCTTTTCAAATTAGATTAAATTGCTTGAGAAATAATATTTGATATTCTCAGGAAAACACACGTTTTGTTTGAAGTATTATGATTAGGGAATAAGAAACAGCATGAATACAGTACATTTGTAGCTTATGGTCAATAAGATTTCAATTGTAATGAAAGAAGTCTCTTATGTTCACCAAGGTTGCATTTATTTCAACTAATTTAAGTTCTGAACTTATTTTAAAATGGCAAAGCTACATTTTCATCAGCTATTGCACTCGAGGTTATGTGATCCTTCAGAAATCATTGTAATATGCTGATTTGCTGCCCAAGAAACATTTATTATAACTATCAGTGTTGCAAACAGTTGTGCTGCTTAATATTGGGGATTTGAAAATATAGCTGGCGCAGGACCAAACAACATTTTACCCTGTGAAAATAATGCCTAGCACAAGATCAAGTACAAGTGTACAAGTAACACAAGATCAGATTTTAGGCTCATTGAACTTCCTGCAAACACTGAAACCATTACTGCATGGTACATCCGTATCCGTTCGCTACAAATTAATCTTTAGCCAATAGGCTATTTGATTTTTTCTCTACATTGTCTGAACAAAGAATAATGAAGCAAGTATACAAACAATTGGTTCGTGAAAATTAATTGTTGCAATGTTTCACACTGAAGTATCTTGACCATAACAGTGATGAAAAGGAAATGCCAAGCTCTGGGATTTTAAATTGCACCAGGGAAAAAAGGGCAATATACCATTAGCAATAAATGAACGTGGCTAAGGTTTATTTATTTATTTTTTTGAGCATTTTGTCCATTGGCCAAAAACAAACAAACTTGGATGTTAAAAACCCAGTTACTGAAGTAAAGTGAATTAATATCTTAATGCAAATTCAGAGAAAGCAGTAACGCAAGAAAAACCTCAGAGACCTAAAGCTCTTTTGTCAAACTTCAATTCAAAGGGATAAAACCAGGTTTCAGGAAAATGAAACACTCAAGGGAGTCAATGGCATTAACAGGGCTACATCATTCCTGATTTAAGATGACAAAGAGAGACAGGACTCTCTTTATGAAGTGATTTAAGAACCTCAAAACCATTCCCTCTGCAGCTTCACATTTACATATATAGATTTACAGCCCGACTTTTGAAAGCCAGCCAGTTCATTTGGATTCCCGTTCTCTTGATATATCTGTTTTTGGTTTGAGACAAATTGAACTTGCAGACATGGGAAAACATGTTTGTTGAGGCAAGAATAGCCCATTTAAAATACTGCTGAACAAGCAATTGTGGTTTTTCGCAAAGTAGACAAAAGCTGGAAAATAAATGAGGAGGAAAGTGCATAAAACGTTTATGCATAGCAGAAATAACTGGTAAAATGATTTAATTCCTTCTACCAGCTTGCATTTTACACAAAATGGGAAGATATGGGACAATTGGCCTTTCTGCATTCGCTGTAGTGTACAATGGTAAATGAAAACATTTGCTCACTAAATGCAACTAAATGAAGCAGCACAGACACAAAACTGAGATTGTCGCCCTCAAATAACAAACCATGGTGCAACATAAGTCGCAATTCACTGAGCAGGCTGTTGTTTCAGAATTCAGCTCAGTTCCTCTGATGCCCTCCAGGTGCGTATTGATTTTGACAAGACCGCAGAGTGCAATTTGTGATAACCTCAGCAAAGAGCTAAACTGCCGTCTAATTTACAACAGCAAACTAGAAAAAGGTGGGAATACTCAAAATGACATTGAAGTATCGCACTTATGAGCACTAGTTTCAGTCAACAAATGTAAAAGTGTGGGAATATCATGGTTTAAACAGAGATCAATTCAGAAAGTGTGTTTTAGCCCAGGAATCTGCCTTGTATCTTACTCTTTACTTCCCTCTGAAAATGTTATTGTGTATTTTTCCCCACAAGGTCAAATTTATATTGCTAAGCTTGCATAAAATAGTCACCAAATTCCATTCCGTCCTCTCTCAGGATAAAGCAATCCGTTTTCTGTTGCACCTTCACGAAATGGAAATGAGCAGCAGTTTCTCCGGCCCTTTCACAAAACAAGCTTGGAGGTGTGCTATTGTGTGGAAAAAGCAGTTTTTCACAACAACCAGCTCTGAAATGTGCCACCAGGGGCCTGAATAGACTTCAGGCAACATATTTTACAGACTAACATACCCAGACCCTTAGCTATTATACTTTCACTAATGCACAAAACAACGATTAAACTCAGAAGACGACATCTTTAGAAGGATCTGCTTTTTAAGATGCAAGTATTTCAGAGTAACAATAAAGTACAACAAACTCAAAAACGCTTCCACCCTGCAGCTGCTCATGGACAATAATAACAAATAAAAAGCATAATAATAATGATAAACAGCAATATAATGGTACAGAATTAAACGGCATAGCACGTCCAAAACAGTCTATTTATTCCAACTAACAACAACTAAACTAAATGTACTTTTGGGTCTGTATGCTCCAAAAAGGGCTGAACCGGCGCAGTCACGTGACCACCACTGTCCAGTTTGCCCTTTAAAAGATCTCAAATCTCTATGAAAGGAAGTATGTAACATCTCATAATACACAATCAATGTTAGTACACTTAACGAGCACATTATTGAAATAGTGGAGAGGAAAAAAAACACCCACTTCATTTAAATAACCGCTTGTCATTATTTACAATTTAGCCATTACTTAAATTGTCTTCCACCGTTTACTAAAGAGTGTAATAAAACACATTTTTAAAGACAATAGAGATAATAGTAATGATAATATATATATATATATATATATATATATATATATATATATATAAGACATGCATTTAGCATATGGCAGTGTTTTTACCTAAAGATGGTTGATAAGCGGCTTCAAGTACATGTTTGAAACACAAGCTACAGTAGATTATGATATAAGTAAATATAAATATGAATTACATTACCTGCTAGAGGAATAATCTGCGCTCGTGTGCACCCGAAAAAAGACCTTCACGTTAGTATTTGAACCATGCGCGCTGACATATTGCCTTTACTGTCTCTTTGGTGAAACCAGGTAGACTGCCCCCATCCGGACAGGAGGATTGCGCCTGCACATACAGAACTAATATCACATTTAAATGTTTAATTATTTGTATTGAACGCTACATAACACATAAATACCATTTTAAACTGTATGTGTTTTTATAACTGCCCACACCGCTGTGTTTACTTGAAGTGGCGTCGGTGAAAACCAATGAACATTTGTATTATTGGGCTTCATTTTCAACGCTAGATGGCGAAGGGATGCTTTGTATCGACTGTCTGACGCATTGCGTCACTTCCCGTGCGCCCCAGACTGTGTGCATGAGCCGTGTGCTGGATACTGCTTTTGTTAAAAGATATCTCTGTTTGTTATTAGTTAGGGGTCTGTGATTAGAATAGCTGTTGTGATGGCTGAAGCGATTCAGAAGAAATTACAGTCCGAGTTGGAGAAATACCAACAACTGCAAAAAGGTATGCCATCACAACGCCTAGCTACGTAGCTATCCATGTTAGCGTCCCCCCCAGCACTCAACATGTGGATGTTGTCTGGCATTTTAATAATATTTTATATATTTGACTACAATACATAATAGAAGTGCTTGTAATCACAAATTAGGCTCCTGAAAATGGACTGATTTGGCTTGTCAGTCCTGTCCAGAGCTGTGAAAGTGATCTGCTTTCTCAGTACAGTCACTAAAAAGTGTTATTTTAGTCATGTTGAAACGTTAATGTACGTTTTATGTATGATTGGTTTACTGTGGATGTTATTTTTTTCTGCAGATGTCAGTAAAAGTATGTCAGCGAGACAGAAGTTGGAGGCACAATTGACTGAAAATAATATTGTTAAGGAGGTAATAACCTAATTACAGTGTATCTTCCACATTAATTCATGCATACATGTGCATTGTCTTACGCTGATCATGTTTTACCATGTTTAGGAGCTTGGATTGTTGGATATCCAAAATACAGTTTACAAACTAATCGGACCAGTTTTGGTCAAACAAGATCTAGATGAAGCTAAAGCAACAGTGAGCAAGAGATTGGAGTACATCAATGGGGAAATGTATGTATTGCATTTGATTGTGTTGTATTTGAGTGTCTTGTTCACATAGGCAAACTCCTAACTGATCTGTTCTTCATCTCAGTCAGCGATATGAAAATTTACTGAAGGAGATGGAGAGGAAGTCTGAGCAGCATCGGGAAGTTCTGTCCAGCCTGCAGCAGGAGTACCAGCGCGCTCAGGGGCAGGCTGTTGGGAAAGTCTAAATGATTTTGGACACTAGTCTTATCCAGCAAAACTCAGAGACTGAATGTGCCTCCTAATAACACATGCTTGCTCACAAGTCTGTTAACAGAATGCTGTAGGGTTTTTTTTTGTTTGATGCTTAGGCGATCAATAAATTTTGTTTATTTATGTTCAGCCTTTTCTTTTCGCTCTTGCAATTAATGTTAAAAGTGTTCATTTTGACATCATTGGACCCGTAGTTAGAAACACGAGGTGAACGCAACTGCAAAAATATAACTTGTTCCAATCTAATGTAATAGCAAAAGAAAATCTGTGATACCATTGTTCTTGAGTTTTCTATTGAAGTTTTCAATACTCTCAGTAGTTTTATTACGCAATTAAGCATTAAGTAGTGTTCTGTAACTCAATGCCAAGGTAATATAGCCTATTACAAAGAGTAGTGTATACTGTTAAATTAAAATAAAAAATTTTTTTTTTGTTTTTTTTACAATGATAATAACTTAAAATTCATTGTGACATACAAATTGTGAACAACACTGCTGTTGATATTTGCCACGAGTAATCTATGCAGAACAGTTTTTAATGCAGAGTTAAGCTGAATATAAGAAACTAAATTCAAATACGTTAATCCATAATTCTGAATGTGGATTATTAACATGAAACAAGCACATGGGCTAAAAAGAATTGTAAGATTGTTTTTTATACAACAAATTTATGATCAAATTAAACATTCAATACATTTAGTTTTTCTATATTTTCGAATACTCTATGTTCTGTGCATTGCACATGAACAAAATATTCAGATATTTGCAATTATATACTGTTTTAAAATATAGCTAGTTACAAGAACTGTGCAAGTGAAAAGGTTATGTTTCAATCATTTATTGTATGAGATTTTGGTTGGTTTATGATTGTTTGCCGTTTTCAAGAAATGTCAATAAATATATTGATGGTTTTAGGAATGGCAGGTTAGATGTTAAACACTGTAACATTTATTGGATGTTCCATACAGTGAACTAAACTGAGTGATTTTGGTGGATTAAATTGGGAACCCATATGTTAACAATATAAAATAGAGGAGAAAACGGCTACAAAAACAGTTATAGTTATTCTCTTTCCTATTTTATTCTGGGAATGCCTGGAGAATTAGTGAAATAAACAGGACACTGAAGTTTCTCATTAGTTCATTTTAATGGTTTTCGTGGATTGTGTGTAGTTTTGAGTTTTCGTTTTAGGAAATGAATGGAGATTATTGTAGGTCATAGCAAAAAAATGCTACTGTTATTATTGTAAAAAATAAAGGTCATAAGGCATATGAATGTGTGTACACAAATATCTACACGTTCACAGAAGCACAAGACCTTGGTCAGGTACTAATACCTCACACTGCTGTGCATCACTATGTGCCAAGGCCTTGAGAGTTGCCCAGTGAGGCGACTCGTTTTTCTAATTAAAGGGGCAGGCGAGTGGTGCATACGGCCAGATGTTGCTCAGGGTAATGTCATTGAAGCGCTCGGTCAACAGGGTGTGTATCCGCCCCTGCGCAACAGGCCATCAGACGCGCATTGGAGAAGCGCTGAAGCACAGACGTCCGCTTTGTGGATGCTTACCTCCAATTAATATCCCGCGGAGGGGGACCTGTCCCCCTTCATTTCCCACCCGCCGGGGATTAACGCACATGAATAAAAGGCATTAGAAGAACGGCGCTACTTGTAAGGGAGCTGTATACGCTTTAAAAGCAGGTTGCCAACACACCCGCATTAAGTCCAAATCGTAAACTGTGGCGAAAAGCTTCTAAAGGGATTAGCTATTTATTGAAGCAATAATATGCAAAGCTAATTAAACAGTCTTTGAGGTATTATTCGCCTTTTTGAAGTAGGTAGACCTTTTGGACTGAGCGGGGTGAATTACGCACGGTAAAGTGGGACGGGAGCTTTATCGTTCCAGTTGGCACAAGCGTCCGACATGAACATGTAATAGGAATATTAAATTATTGTTGAACAACCCTTTTCACTTGAACTGTTGTTTGAAGGAGAGTGCGGTTGTAATTTTGATGTTTATTACACGCGTCACCTAAACACGCATGTCTTCTGCACTGCGCGTTGTTTTCATAACCAGGTCAGGACACGCGTCGGTTTCATTTTACAGTTCTTTGCCAAATGGCCAGGAGGACCACATGTTGAACAAGTAAAGTGGGACGACTGCTTTTTGATAAACGTTGTTCCCATGAGTTAGGTGACAACCAGAGAAAAAGTCAGCGCCTATAACGTTCGTGCGTAATTTGGCAACATCTGACAACAGGTCGAAAGCAAGAAGTGTGGCGCAAAAAACAACAACTACAACACACAGCTTGTTTGCTCAGAAACAGGCTTTACCAAATGTGTCAAATCAACCCACCACGAGCGAGTTAAGCTTAGTGGAATATGTTTGTAAGTTGATGTTTTGGAAGCAAGAAGATGCTCAAGACTCGTGCAACAAGTTGACACAAACATAGGTGTAAAATAGAATTTGCTCATACGATCATAAAAACTGTATTCTGCCATTCATTTTCATATATATAAATTATGAATTAGTATGGATTTAAAATCGTTTGGTAAAGCTAATTGAAAACTAATGACAACCAAACATAGTCCAAAAATAATTTATAGGACTACTTTACATTACATCTACATTTTATAATTGTGAGTTTGATATACTTGGCTGCGTGCATTGCTCTTTGTTGATCAGAACAGACAAAAGCACACATCCGGTCTGGATAATCTATTTACACCCTTTGTGCTGAATGGCATTTGGGAGACTTATCTGCCTGTAATAACCGGTTCAGGCATCAGACGGTGCATGGCATCTTTCAGAGGTCTAATCTCATTTCAGCTGAAACTCGTTTATCTAAGAGCTTATCCAGAGCGACAAAGCGAAACAAAGCTGCGCGTGAAGGTTGATTTAGGGGAGAGTATGAGCGTTAAGTACAACTAAGCCATTATATCTAGTGGTAAATCTACTTTCCAGGCCATACTGTTTTATGACAACTTTTTGTCTTTAAATACGTTATTGTATAGTTTGGCATGTAGAAAGCGAAGTCTTCACAGTAGACTTGGCGTGCTTTTACTAAAGCCTAAAATAAAATAAATGGTGTTAAAAACGTGATTTGTGATTTGAACATTTTGTCATGATTTAGGCTACTATATTAGATCGAGTATATAGGCCTACAGAATAAGCTATTATGTATAAATATACTTATAAATTCCAGCATCATGTTCTGATAAATTAAACCATTCAACATTTGCTTAAAGGCCCGTATATAGACCACACCTAAGCAATCTACACCTCAATACTTTATATCTTCCATAGATTAAGTGCAACGTTACTAAGATGACCAAATGATTGCCCAGTAAAAATCTGCAAATGCCAGGCCTTTTATCGAGTTATCTACCGTTATCACGTTGGAACGCTGAACATTCACACCATGTCTGAAGAACAATGCCGTTCAATGCCGAATATCTCTCAGGAAATGAATGGACATGCAGGCATTAGAAACAGGAGTAGGCCAGAGATAAAAGAATATTTCCCCAGAGAGCTTTAATTCTTTGTTCAAAGTATAAGAAAATATACTTTATGAACATTTCACATTTTGCTAACATGCAAAATAACAGCAGATAAAAAGCATTGCTATTTTTCCTGACAAAAAAACCCAAAACAGAATCTCTTAAATGAATTTTTTTAGTGTTTTATAAGAACACAAACATATGGCAGTTACCACAAAGTAAAAAAATAAAATGGACACAAACGTGTGCTAAACAGTTTCTTGGCACTCGAGTTAAGTACATGATTCTCCATCAAAATGGATTTGGAAAAAGTCTTGAAAGAAAATTCTGCTGATATAAAAGCTTCACAGTTCTAACTAAAAAATATATTCATCTCAACACAAGTGTGTATCTTGTTTGTTCGGTTGTAAGATCACCAAACACACTATACAGGCACAGATTTCTCAATGCCTTTTTATAACAAAATAAATCTTTGGCATCTACTGTACAAAATCCACATATTTACACTAATCACAGTCTGTTGTCCCAGTGTTGCTCCAACACTGCTGAATCATTAATCACAGCAGACCAAGCTGGCCTTTTCAGTCTTTAGAGAGCTTTGCAGGGACATTGGACGTGATTTTCTACCAAGGTCTCCAGACAGCATCACAGAGCAATATAGGTTGCTTAGGACTTGAAGTCATGGAGGGAGCAGAGAGAGCAGTTCTTTGTGCAAGCTTTGCACAGCCAGATGGTGTGCAAGGACTGCTCAGCTGGACACGAGTGAGATGCTGCTGTCCAGGCAGTGGTGAGTCCTCATTGAGATGCACCTGAGTCTCTCTGTGGGATGGTGTGGTCAGTAGCTGTACTTGGATTGAATGTGATTTGTGAAGGTTTCCGCATGCTTTCTCCACATCCTGTCCAAACGCATGGCCGTTGCTAGCAATAAAATTGCTGACTCGTATCAGACATGTCCTCATTCCATCACGGTAGCGTTGACATTTGCTAGGTGAACTCGGCTCCTCGTCGGCCTCCTCTGTGCGTGCTCTTTTTCCTCTGGTGATTTTAAAAGGGTCAGCCCCCAGTCCTTGGTCAGCTCTTAAGAAGTGCACAACACTTTCCAGGATTTCAGCCTTTTCGACTTTAGGGTTCTTGAGTTTCTATTGAAAAAGAAAGAAACATGTGGTCAGATTAAGACATATTTTACAGGCTACATTAATTTAGAGTCTTTTATTACTCACCTCATTGTGTGTATTCTCAAGTAATAGCATCCTCAGAGTTTCTAGGCTTTGATTAATTCGATCTCTCCTTCTTTTCTCCATGAGAGGTTTTGAGACCTGTAACATTAAAAACAGCACAGTTTAAATATTATGGTAAAATACCATTCTTAAGAGCCATACCAATAATCTTCATATCACATTTTGCCACACTGCCACAGAATAGCCCAACATGTAAGGCTATGTGAATCATAATTATATATCAGAATTTTGAAGATACTTTGTGAAAAAAAAATAAGTGTGTTTTTTACCCTTCTCAAGTCTTTTTGCTCTGGTATGTCAGCAGCCTGTTTACTCATGTTGACCATTAACAAAATGCCTCTAAAGTGAGATTATAAGGAGTTTAGGTCATTTATGGGACCGTGAGTATACGCCCACTCTTCTCATTATGAATAAGAAAAGAAGACGAACCAATCACGGACGTCCTTGAGCTAGCCCCTCATTAATATTCACATACAAACTGGATGAAAGAGACAATGCCTGTATGTCAATTGTGAAATAAGAGCCAATAATGACCCATTTAGCCACCCACCGGGATGTTTAAACGATGGCCAAGCCTATTCAGTTAAGGCATTGCCAAATTATCAAAGAATGTTTGAACCATTCACATGCGTTATAGGGCTATTTAAAAGAACCACTGAAAGGCGATTAGGAATATTACCTGCTCTAATTATAAATCGTCATGATTATCGATAGACAATAGTACATGTGGCCAGTTATAACACTGCAATATAGGCTACTACTGTTTCTGCACGTCTGAGGATGTTTTATGCAGAATAAGGTGCTTTTATAGGCTAAATATTGGCTTGCAAAGTCTCTCCATCTTGTAAATTCAAGTAAACAACCTTTCGGCTGGTGTTTTCAGCAGGTCGGGTCTCAGTCTTCCCCCATACTCTGAATCTCCTTTATAATAAAAGAGGACGCGTTTGCTTGGTTGAGTCACTGAAGTGTGTCTTCAATTGAAAGTGGGCTTTTTGCTGGTCTTTTGATGTGTGTGGGGTCTTTCCTCGTGTTCGCAAATAATTATCCTGCCTAACGAATGATGCCTATATAATTTCATTTGGAAACGTCTTTTTATTAAAGAAAATTAACGCGGAAGCTTAAATAACGTGCAAAACGTATTAAAAACAAACAAACATAGTACCATCTTCCAATAATACGTTTTTAAAAAAGTTTCAAATGTCATTGGAAACGTTTTGCTTTGCTTTATTCCTTAACTTGACCATATACAAGTGTAAGCGTGGGACAGTAATGGTTGGCCTAATCGCTCACACTTCTATCAAAACACTACCTTGCAGCACACTTAACAGATTTGCTCTAAAAGCCTGGCCATCACACCTCTTCACATCCCCCTTTTCACCATAAAGCATGATGCGCGTGTTCTTTTCATTGACGGATACGGGCTAAACTCACTTGGCGCGCGACTCCAAAAATAAAGCTTATTTTCTTTATTTTTAAAGTAGCCTAAGCATTTTCCTATTCTCCATTGTAAAGTAAATATAAAAAATATAATAGTTTTTAACCATTTGGCACAATAAATACGTACACGTACTTTATCTGTAATTTAAAATGCTTTTACGCTGCAGATTTTCTTTTTGGCGTCACTTTGATTTTACGATTCAACTTTGCTTTTGACAAAATTGTTATGGTAGACTACTTTTATTCACCAAAATGTCAGCAAAGATGCCATTTGTGCCCATACGCGTTTTAGCAGTTCACCTCAAGCATTGTTCTCAGCTGTTTATTCAAAGCCATTTGCTGATATTTGCATAGGCCTACTGCAGCATGCAAGCAAAACGTTTTGGCAAACTTTTTCCTCAGAACCAACTGCGCCATCAAATGTGTCCAAATATGCGTAGAAATAAAGCTTCAGCTTATTTTTGATGGCTCTTTTATATTACATATTTAAGTATTTTATGCACTTATGCTTCTGTTTTGCTTGTCCTTTAATGTCATAACACGTCTGTTTATTGTTTGGTTTTTGGCTGGGTGGAAAGTTCACAGTGCCTACGTCATTGCCACTTATCCGCCAATCAGATGCAACCCCAAAAGCTTAAAATTCCCGTTTGGCTCGATTCCAACAGTTTCCCAAGTCTCAGAATCAGCGTGAAGAGCAAACTGATCAACTCTCAACATGACGAAGACGGAAGGCGTCAAAAGAGTAAGTTCATATAAAAACATTACATTTAAAAACCAGAACTGTATAATTAGCCAGATTTATGTTTATTTGAATCCAAGCAATAGATAATAAATGTTGTCTAACATTTAACAACATGGAAACTTACTAACAGTTTTAATTTGTAACTTTGTTTAAAGAAGTTAAAGCCTGTGATAGAGAAGAAGAGAAGAGACCGAATCAACCACAACCTTGACGCGTTAAGAGATCTGCTTTTGAAGAACACTGCAGACACGGTGAGTCCCTGTCCTCGATTTTGGATGCACTACTTCGCATTATTTCTGCCCTACTTCTTTGAAAACCTCCTAAAATACCTCTCCTCCACAGCGTTTGCAAAATCCCAAACTGGAAAAAGCTGAGATTTTAGACCTTGCAGTTCAGTACATAAAAAAGACCACAAGAAAAACGGAGACAAAGGGTTTGTTTTTACTTTAACTTTTGACTTCATCCATCTGAATTAAAAGTATAATTATTACATTATTATTTATGAGTAATAATTTATGTAATCTTTCTGCAGTGACCTCTAATCAAATGGAGTCTAAGGCCACTCAGAAGCAGTCTGTTTCGACAGACCCCATCTACGCCAGTGACTTCTATGGGAGGTTCAAATCATCTGAACAGAAAGAGGTTCTTCTGAAACTGGGGGTCAACCAAAACAACCTAACTGGTGCTTCTAAAGCAGACAATGAACCAGTTGCGGGCTTCCTTCTATCACCGTTAGGCCAAAACCACCAGCAGAAACTTCTCTTTAACCCTGAATCAACTTTGGATGGCTCTAAACTTCTGCATCAGTGGACTTCTCCTCCCAGGTCATTATCATCATCACAATGTAGCTCCCCACCATCATCTCCCACTTTTACCAGCTTATCCTCTTCTCCCAGTAACTCCCCTCCATATGTATTCATGCCTTGTCATCTACCTGCTCCTTCTGATTCACTGCCACCTCTTTCACTCCACACGTCTGCCATTGTGCCTCAGCCTATTCTGCCCAACATAGCTAGAGATTTTACCCCACCACAGTCTCCAGTACTGGCTCTTAGACCAGAACTTTTTGCTCTTCCAACCCAATCTGTATGGAGACCATGGAGCTGAACTCTTTTCCCATTCATTTGTGCACTGCTCAGATGGAGAAATGACCTCAAGGACCTTATGGGATGTATGGTGTGGCACGAGCTCAGGGTTATAACCTGCGTTTGCATTCAGTTACTATTAGCCCACTTTTGTCATGTTTTCAATGACGTATATTTGTAACTCTACTATTTATTGTTTTGACCAATGTTTGTCTTCTATGGTATACATGTGATTCTTGTAGTGAAATAAAGTCTTTTTTTATTCAATTCGTGTTGTGTTAATTTAAAAGTAACTTCGTCTATACTAAATATATATTTATTAAATACTTTTAGTACATTCGCACCAGTAATATAAAACTATCATCGTTTTTAAGCCAAATGGTTCAGAAGAAGCTCTGGCAGCCAAACCATTTGGATCTTAAATAAATAGGCATTGTCAGTAATAAAAGAGATTAATATAAACATGAACTTACCTTAGAAATAAATGAATACATTTTATATTTTTGTGTAATTTGTAAGGTTGGATTTTAAGGTTGTATGGTTAACCTTTGCGCTTAATTAAATAGCCTACACAAAATCTTACTTTGGGGTGTTTTAGGACATGCTTTACAGTACAGTTTTTCTGAGGTCAGCATCGGACCGAAAAACTCCTATGACTGATTTAAATGATCCAGATAGAAAATGTTGGGAATTAACTAAATTGTGTAATTTAATTACATATAAATGTAATTGTAATCAGTTACTGATAAAATGTCTAATTAAAATACAGTTACTTTTGAAAACAATGATAACAAAGGGGGTTACATCTGATTTAATACAGATGTAATCTATTTCTTTCATAAATTGCAGTTACGGCTCTAATACGGTATATGAGATATCAATGTTGCAAGAGTTTAGGAAACAGAATATAACACATGCTCACTTGATAACTTTTATTTTTCCTATTTGGGTTTATCTATCTATCTATCAATCTATCTATCTATCTATCTATCTATCTATCTATCTATCTATCTACACGGTTTCCTGTCATACAATTTTTTTTAATTTCAAAACCAGCATCTGTCACATCTTCACAAACACCGGCACCCAGATCAGTCACCAATTCACCACAACGGAACACTCCGGAATCAGCAC
>JAUMHI010000055.1:14044517-14081957 GCA_032359435.1 Enteromius unitaeniatus
CTCTCAGCTAACAAGGAACATTCAGAGAATATTAGCTAATGTTATAGCAAAACTTTTAGTTAGATGCTCATCCAATATTTTTTTTTTAATTACGTGTTTCTGAATGTTTACAGAACATTAAAAAGTAACATTGTCATAATAATACATAAAATGGAACATTTAGAGAACATTCAGAAATAACTTTTCATAACTTAATGGAAACATTAGCCAAACATTCTTCGAACATATTTCCGTTTGCTGGGCTCTTATATTAAGATTAAAAAGGTTTTTGGATCAGTAAATAAAGAAATGTTTTAAATTCTTTACACTTTGTGTATACGTTTTAATCAGTGTTTATATTTAAAATTTGATTTAAACTAAATAACATAATATATATATGTATATTAAAGATATATATTATTTTTAATAAAATATAACCATTATCTTTAAAGCCAAGATAAAGTGTAGTACATCAAGATTATTATTGTTATAATTTTTTTATAATTTCTTTTCATTAATTAAATAATTATATACTGATGAATATTTTAATTATTAAAAACCAAACCAAAACCACATTTTTAGCTAAAATAATATCACCAGATGAAATGTCATAAAAAGATTAGCTATCCAGTATTTTAAAGGGGTCCTCACTATCATATCATTTTATGTTTGCTTGTGTTTTTTCCTGTGCATTTTTGTATGCATTTTATCGTCATAATTTTTGGGGCCATTGCGATATTATTACTGTATATAACAGTATAGAGTTTTTTTGTTTTATATCATGCACCCTTAACCCACCAGACACAAATTGAATAAAATATCAAAACGAACTTTAATTCAGAAATTCATCCTGGTCGGGGTGTATTTGCATTCACATTTCGCATATACTTCTACCTATGTTGAATGCGTGTTTGAATTGTTGGGAGGACGTAAAGTAGAACTGGTTGCTAGGACACCATTGAGATTTGGCTTGGTGTACCTGGATGAAGACACTCTTCATGAGTCCATCCCTGTCCTCAAGAATTCAATCTTTCGCTACTCACAACTAAACACCATTTTCCCCTCTTTCACTTGTCTCTTTTCCCTTCACAGGAGCTTTTGAAGTTAACAGAGAAAGGAGCACTGACTGTAGCAAATTACCTGGGCTGAAACATTTTTGACATAAGTCCTAAAAAGCGGGTGAGCCACTTCTCCTGGAGGCCTCATCGGGAGCGTTTAATCTCAGGCCACGAGAGGCAGCGCTGCTGACAGAGTGACAGGACAGCTGGACACGCTTCCAGGCGGCAGTGATGGACACGCCAGTCTTCGGAGCAGGGCCGCTGCCCATGCATCACCACAAAGGTAAGCACCTGACAAGCGTGTGGAGACCAAAACTACTGCAGCCGTGATCACACCAGATATTGCTCTGTTTCAGCACCTTACAGTTTTAATAATGGTTTACGGTTTATATTTATGCCTTTTAGAAAGCTCTAGGTCACAACAACCTCCTAAGAACTTATATTTCAGGGCCAAATCCGTGCAACAGAGGCCTATTTAGCCATTGTTCATTATCATATGTCAGCCAGGAAGTCTTGCTGAATATTGTCCTTATCACAGATCCCAAATCCTTAATAGCTGTTCTGTGGGCAAAAACTGTTTTTATAAGTCACTGTAGTAGCGAGCACCGCCCAGTTCTGTAACAGAGAGTAAATAGATGCGATATACTCCTCTATTCCCAGATAGTCAAAACAAAAACGTGGTAACAATAGCTTTGGAGACTAGCAATTGTGCTGCTGAGACACTATTTGACATTTTCCTTCTGCTGAATAATGTCTTTCATTGGGGAGCCATACAAACGCTCTATTAATTTGGAGAGTCAATTGTTGTATAATTTGCCTCTGAATGCGTAAAAAATAAACTCTTTCACAATGTTCTGCACAATTAGTCCGCCGTACTGTATAAATAGCTCCTTTGAAACCAACAATGTGTAATTGTGTCCACTTTGAGCGATGAGCTCACAAATATGGAGCTCTTTCCATGTTTATCGCTTCATTCTGCATTGTTAAAGCATTTGGCATGAACAGAGGTTGTGGTCGACGTGGAGTTTGTCGTGCCCCGAGGTTGTGTGTTAACTGAGGAGTCTCTCTGGTGTCTGAAAGCAGTGCTCCCTGCCGGCTCCTCTGACCTAGAACCCCCTGCAGTGGGTGGGCCGTGACCCAGGTAGCCTAAAGCCATGCTGGGTAGCAACTTCTGCTCTAGAGTTCTTGTAATCCGTCAGGATGTACTTCAGCTCAAAAAGAAGGTTGCACTCTTCTACCGCCACTAACACCCCTTTTAAAAACCAGGAACAACTTAACAGTTCAAAGGTCAGAGCAGCAAAAAAGCTGGCGGCAGTTAAAAATAGTGTGTGGTTTGTATTTTGGCTAAAAATATATAGAGAGATGGTTCCGATCAGTCCTGAAAAGCAATGTGATGTGAAAAAGGTGAATGAATCGTAAAATTGAAACCAGTAGCGAATTTAAATCCCGTGTTTTTTTCTAGTCATTGAAATTGTTGTGAACTCCAGTTTTCAGTGTTCAAATGAAGCATTGTATCTGCATTACTATGTTGACAGTTTTTACTTCACATGCTCCAAAAATATCAAAATATATTTCATTCAGAAATTTAAAACAGGCCTGAAAATACAAGTGGAATTAATCAAGAAATGGAAAGATGGAATTTGAATATGTTACAGTGTTTCTAGTCATTCAATTGTGTTTGATCTTATACTCAGTGTTCCGACAGGAAATGTTCACATTTCAAATTTGAAACCCCCTTTGTTGCTTTTAAAAAAATTAAATACACTGGTGTTAAATGCTGTTCATTGCTACTGCACACGAAATGTACAGCAGAGACTAGTAAAGCATTTAGTTAACACCTGGCATCTCTGCTGTAGCAGAGCAGTGTATACTTTGAGAAAACAAGCTTTGGCCTGGATGAGGGGTTTCCCAAAGCAATGCTAGAAGATCCAATCGGGAAAATGCCATAGTTACATTTGGAAAGTACAGGCTGGCTTTGAGCCAAATACAAATGCCTTTTATTGTGTTATAAGTGCATACAGCTCATCATAACTACATTACAGCTTAAAATGTTTGCTCAGAGACTGAGCAGCTATATGGAATGTAGTTGTAGAGGCACGTAGGTTCATTCTATAATAATAGGTCATTCTACTAAAAAATAAAAATACTGCAATCATTACAGTACATACAATACATGTTACTATAAACATATATGCGTTTATATATATATATATATATATGTGTGTGTGTGTGTGTGTGTGTGTGTGTGAAGTATACATTTTAAGATTTAAAAAATAAGTTTCATAAAAATGTATAATAGTAAAACTAATAAGAACAATAAGCAAATAATTCTTTTTTTTCTACTGATCTTAAAAACACGGCCAGTAAAAAGTGTACTACAGATATGTTAAAATTTATTTATTTTTTTCAAATTTGCAAACATTTATTATAGTATTAAAATGCAGAGTAATATATGAGTTATTTCGGTCTAAGACATTGCCTGACTTCAGAATGCAAAGTGATTTTTTACCCCTCCTTGCACTCTATTTGAAGAGAGCTTTTCATATGAACTTGAAACAGCACCTCCAGGCAGATCCACATTAAAACTGACAGGAAAGCACCTTCCAGAAGGGGCTTTTAAGTGCACAGGGGGGTTTTGTGATCCATCTCAACCCCAGTCACCTTCCTCTTGCCCTCTGTGTTTACGATACACATCTTCTAACAGCCCGCTGAGATCAATGGTCAATGCAGGATGATTGTGCTTCGAAGAAGGCTTCTGCAGACACGGATACTTGTCCGTGAGCACGAGAACCACAAAGATCTCAAAACCTGTTTAACAATATAAAATCATCCTCCAGGTGGTCCAGACGGAACAAACTCATGCTAGTCGAGAGACTGAAGGTGCGGCTGGGTCTTAAGAGTGTGAATGGAGCTTCACTCGTCTTTTGAAACGGCTCATGTCCGCTTTTTTTGCGGTCCTGTCTCCTTTGATGTTTGAGGTTGAGATGTTACACCAAAGAAAAGCTTTGTGAGAAGTTTTCCATGTGCTGGTATGTCAGCTGAAGTAATGGCTGTTTTGACATGACTGGTGCAGAAACTTTAATCTTGGCATCATTCATGTGTCATTCACTAAAAAGAACAAAATGATGACATTTTTTTTCACGTCAAAGCACAAAAAAAAGCACACTCCGGATGCTCTGTGGTTCTGACTGTGGCCCGCATTTCTGTGACATTGTATGTGCTGATGAAACATAGACCTTTATTGTCTTATCTTGAAACCAACACCACAATGTATCCATCAGCGACGTAAGAGTAGCGTGCAAGTGTGTGTGTCTCCAAGGATCTGCAGCAAGACTTTGTTCTTCTTTATTTGTTAAACCAGTGTTAAAACACCAAGATATCTCTTTAGGATAAAGGCAAGCATCATCACGTGGCATTCAGGCTAGATGTGTGGACCACCAGGAGGAGGTCTTCACATACAGGAATAAAGGTATTGTGATATGAGCCTAACTCCTTATGTTAAGAGTGATTACGCTCTGATTTGTGGTATAGAGACTGCTGGTGCTTTGTCTGGCTCATCTAGATTTTAGATAGAATGCAATGATAAGTGTCATGAAAGAAGCTTGTCATCAGTTTTTTGTGTTATTTTTTCCCTCATGATGATGGCAGCAGGGGGCAGCTGAAAGGGCTCGGAGTTGGCAGAGATGCAGCATGGGTAGACAGGCAGGCACTCGCTGGTGACAGAGCGCCGGAGCTTCTGTCTCTTTGAAGTTTCCTTTGTCTAAGCTTTTCTATTCCCAACTCATGTCTTTAAGAAGAATAAAAAAACCCAAAATAATTAAATTTATTCAGCAAGGATGCATTAAGCTGGGCATATTCTGTTATATATAAATGCTTTCTCTTGAACTCTCCATTCAACAAAGAATTCTGAGAAAATGTATCACGGTTTCTACAAAAGTCAGCAGCAGCACAATTTTATTTGAAAATTTTCAGTCCGAAAAGTATTAAATGTTTTTTGAGCAGCAAATGAGCATATTAGAATGATTTATGAAGGATCATGAGACAATGAAGTATGAAGTAATGCTAAAAATTCAGAGTTTTAAAATATGTGAAAACAGAAAACAGTTATTTAAAGTTTTTATGATATTTTACAATATTTCACTGTAAAAAAATGGAGCTGCACATTTTCCCATTAACAAAACCTTTTGTGTCTCAAATATAATATTTAAAAACCCTCGTCAGACCTATAAATTTACCCCAATTCAAGCCAAAACCAGTAAAACACTGTTGTCTGAACAAAGAATTTCCTGTTGTTAACTTTGTAAGTTCCCAGCATGCATTGCAGCATGAATAAATGATGCAGTTACTGCTAACCTCATTTAAACTTTTTTTGTTGTTTTATCGTTATTGTTAGTTATATGTTGTACTGTTGTAATGTAAAGAACTCTTGTTCTTGTTCCGTTCTTGAAGTTAGTTTTGAGGCCTAGACTATGTTCAAGCACTTATGCCCTTTTGCTGGATATCTTAGTCTTGTAAGTTGACTTACAAACAAAGACAATGTTGTCTACTCGTCTACTATTAGACTAACTTACCCATTAAATGTCATTTGTAAAACCAACATAAAAAACAAAACATAATCTTTCAAGAAACAGAAAACCATCACATCAACATTTAAGTTTATAAAGGGATCAAAAAAAGAGACACGTGACTTTACTTAGGTTTGAGTGAACAACTTGGTCCGAAGATGAGTAAACTAAAGTTTTACTGTAGTTTCCTTGTATTCTTTCCCCCAGTTTCACAGACAAGGCTTAAGCTAGTCCCAGACTAAATTGCATGTTTGAGCTGTCTCAGATGAAAATATCTTGCTCTGACATATCTTAAGACATGTCCGTGTCATTCTTCTGTGTTAAGATGCACACCTGTAATATTTTCTTATAAGGCATTTAAGTTGCTTAAATATCTTACTTTAACTAATGCCTAGTCCTGGCTTAAGCTAAGCCCCGTTTGTGAAACCGGGCCTTTAAGTTTAAATCTTGCACATTTCATTAGCTTAATACGTTAGTTTAATTCTGCTATTAGCAAAACAAATTAAGTAAAAAGTTTAGTTGACAATTATGCATGAAGTGTGTTTTTGTTCTGTTTTTGCTTTAATGACAAAAAAATTACAAGGGTCTCATACAAAGACTTGCATGATCAGTGTCACAAATTTGTTTATTTAATTTGAAAATAGTGCAAAAGATTTAATAACTATTTTCCATTTTACCTCACTGTGTTTCTTTGTTGTACGTGTAGTGTTGTAGTGAAGACCGGCTCATCAGAAGAAATCTAAGTCCTGAAATCTGGCTCATATTTTTATAGTCTTAAACTATGAGTCTGAGTCAAAGGACCATATTTTCCTGATTTAGGTCGTGACATGGATTTGGGAGCATGTGGATTTGGTCTTGACTCTGTCAACATTGTATTCATCCCCTGAAGTGTATTTTTTCCCTAGATTTAAATAAAACAAAAAATTGTCACACAATGTCACACAAAAACATACCATAGACAGCACACTTATATTATTGAAAATGCCCTAAAAACTAGCAATACAATGTATTCATTCATTGGTGAGGCTATATATGATTTTATTCCACTCAGTAATAGTCTAAAGCAACTGGAGTGTACACTTTCACAAAATAAGCTATTTGCTGTTCTTCTTCTTATCTGCACCGCATAGCACAGCATTAATGCCATCTAATGTTTCCCCCATATATCCCACAACACGCACAACCCTATGTTATCAGTTCTGCATGTCAATGTCAAGCTTAAAAAGGCTATTTCCTCTTACCTAGAATGTTACCTGTATGTACCAAGGCCAATATTATAGCTGTCATCTCTGCCCAGTGCTCCCTGCATAAAAGAATCTTTTGTTTCAGTTGTAATTTAGACATTATTCAGCTCTCAGGTGCACACACACACACACACAGCAGACGGCAGCAGGGAACACTATATCTGCTCTTGAACATGGTGTAACTGTTTCTCGTTGACAGAGTGGGATTTCTCAGCAAGACATCACTACATGTTTAATTTTGATTAACATGTTGATTTTCTTGTAAAAGCTGGAAGGCATGGAGATTCACATACACAGCCAACGCTGGTGAGGAATGTATTCCCACGATCGCCATTGTTTTTACATCTACAGCAAGTCAAAAATGCTCACTCTTTTCTTTTTCGACAAGCGCTCGAGAACGTAAGAAGAAAAACATATGATGTCTTGAAAGTGACAACATAAACCTTTACTGTTTCTCGCCTCAAGGCAGCGGATTGTGCACACTGTTGTGATTGGTCACCATCTCTGAAGCTCATCTTGGAGCTCACACCTCTTTCTCAAAGCAGAGAGATGCTTTTGTTTGAAGGTGACAGGGGGAATGTCAGACTAAGCAGCGCTTCAGCTCTTCAAAACCTCAGAAAAGCCTTAATGTGCACACAGAGCTACTTTGATCTGCTGATTCTTCCACATCTGCAACAAGCTTGGAATAAATCTGAATAGCTGTCACTGTTTTTCGTGTTAGAGTGGGCCATGTGAAGTCAGAGCCGTAGAGTTTCTGGAATTATTGGCTGTGAGAAAGAACAGTCCTGTAGATGTTTGCAAAGTCTAGCTGCTTTTCTGACGAATTAAAGAGTTTTTTACTTTTGAGGCTGCTGAAAATCTGTACATGTTTGGTACTATTTATGGCATCTCATGAAGGCATCTCTTGGGACCGGTGCAGGGATAAAATAATGTTTTATTTTTTTGTTGGTTCTACACAAATTGTCAGCGTATTTGTGAAAAATCTGGTGTAACTCTTTCCTTAAATCTAATTTTAGGAATGTAGCTGTCCTACATTTATTTATTTTTTGTTCCAAGCAAAGTCTGTTCTGTCTGTCATGCTAAAATAATAGCATTGCAGATCGTAAACTGGCGATGGTGGAATAAATCCTGCAATTCTGCACTGATTTTTACTTTCTATAGTGCTAAACTGAATGTGAATGAATATAATTAGTGCTGTCAAATGATTAATCATGATTAATTGCATCCAAAATAAGGTTTTGTATATGTGTGTATACTCAGTATATTTATAATGCATAGAAATTCACACACATTCAGTATATATTTTGAAAATATTTACATGTATTTACATTATATTAATATATTTTATATTATATAAATTAAATATATGCATATTTGTGTGTATTTATCAATACTAGTGCTGTAAGTTTTTGTTTACATATATGTGAATACTGTGTGTATATATTATGTAGATGCATTTATATATATATATATATAAACAAACACATGCATGTATATATTTAAATATTTAAATATATTAAATATATTATTTAAATATGAATAATGTAAAAATGAACAATATAAATATTTATATTATTTTATATGTAAATATTGTATATACATAATAAATACACGCATATATAATGTAAACAAACAGTTTTGTTCTGGAAAAAGTTAATCACGACGAACAGCACTAATGCTCATGATGAGCACTAATACATAATAAATCTATTAAATGATATACATAAATATATACATCATTCATTTATATGTTATGTAAACAAAATATTTTGGATGCTATTAATTGTGATTCATTTGACAGTACTTAATATAATATTAAATATAATATATGAAAGAAAACCTGAATTATTCATTTTCCTGTTTTTCTTTTCTTTTTTTGGCAGGGAATGGTGGGGCAGAGGGCAGAGGGGGGTGTGCATACATTACTGTGGGATAATTAACATCTAAAGCACTGGGTCATTCTGTGTAAGGAAACGCTGGCACATGCATTCTTCAGCTGCTCACTCGTCTTTAATTGATCGCGATATCTCCACTGGATCTATATGGGAAGGGTATTAAAAGATTAACCGAATCTTAACTAGAATAATGGCTTTTGATTTAAACTCTCTATTTGGAGCAAGAGGATGTCATTTTAATGCTTATCTATTACCCGAGACCACAGCGCTGTATGTTGGTGGGAACTCCGTCTATACCTGTCTGCCTAACAATTTCCCCTCCAGATAATTACGGCTGGGGTCAGATTGGTCTCAGAAGCCAAACTTCAAATCAGATGACAGGAAGTTTTTCCAAGCACTTCTTAGAAATAACATTTTAACCCCAATTTAAAGCAGTTCAGTTCAAAGGAAGAAAACACAATACTTTTTTTTAATTGCTTGGTAATAATCTTTGCCTATTTCTTTATTATAGCCTTTATAGCCCAGTTTCAGTATGGAAAAATGCTAATTAGCACTGTCCCCACGTTCAACAGATTTATTTGAATGTTTTTGAAATAAGTCTTTTATGCTCACTAAGGCTGTTTTATACAATATATTATCTTTTTTTTTTTACATATTTCAGAATGTAATTTATTCCTATGATTCAAAACATCATTACTCCAGTCTTCAGTGTCACGTGATCTCTCTGAAATCATTCTAATATGATGATTCGGAATGTTTATCTTCATTCTGTTATTTAGCTATATACTATTCTCTGATGAACAGAAAGTTCAAAGAAACTGTAACGAAGCGGACAGACTACTGGAGTAGTGGTAAGTATTTACAGTGTTTATTTACAGTGATCCAAGAGCTGAAGACAGAGATAAACAGGTGAGTATCTCAAACGGAGATATATTCAGGAGGATGAAAACATGAACTTAATGCAGTCTCTTGTTTTGCTAGTGATCAGACGAGGGAGACGAGACGATGACAACCACACCATATCAGGGAAGCACACGGAGATCAGAGGAACACTGGGAACGAGGAGCACTCTACAGGAAGAGCAGGTGAGTCAACAGGTAAGTATCACAGAGCAAGGTTAGTCCACTTCTAGTGAATACGAGCTTGGACAAAGAGTGACTGAGTGAGTGTGCTTATATGTGGTGTGGTTTGATTGCTGATGGGAGGTGAAACAGGTGCTGGTGATCAGTATTCAGGTGACTGGGCTCAGGTGTATCTGTAACAGAAACAGCTTTATTTATACATTATATATGTCTTTTCTCTCACAGTCTCTCATAGTGCATCCTTGCTAAATAAATGATATATATCTTTCTTTCCCACTTTTCAACAGTAGTATGGAAGTAGTAGTGTGTAAATTTGAACAGCAGTACATTACGTTTTTATTAACTTTTTGGGAGTATATATGAAGTTATTAAATATTTTAATCACATGAAAAGTAATCCCTAAATCAGCTTGATATTAGACTGGGAAATGCCCATAGAGACATTTGACCTGAACTATATCTAATGAGTGACCTTTCCATATCTAAATCTCACATTTCTAATTCACCAGGTTCCCTCCAGAAATTCTTCTGCATGTCAGATGGTATACATCTTATCACCTTGTGCAGCATCTTGTTGTGGTAGCTTGTGTTGCCTTTGATATCGGAGAACATAGAGGTTTCACCAAAATAAAGGCCTCCTTTGTACTCCGCTGATTAACTTCTGTACCTGAGCTCCCTGATAAGACCCGAAAAAAATCCATCCTCATGAAGCCGACAACCGTGGATCCTGTTGGTTTTATTTATTGAGTTTTCTGTGACAGCTTTGGATTTTATCCAGTGCTTGAAAATGCATGCTATTGATGCCTGTTATTTTTACCATCACATCATAATAACAGATATATGCTTTTTAAACTCTTTTCTTTCTCATTGGAAAAAACTTGTAAACATCTTTCATCCAGTGTTGAATCTTATTTTCTTCTTAGGTATACTTGTGGTCTTCTGAGCTCTTTAAGAGACTTAAATATGTGTTATGAACTATATTCAACAGATAAAAACTACAAAGCACATGTAAAAGGAGCTCCTTTGATAACCTGCCTGTGCACATTTGATCTCAAGCCATTTGAATTTGTCATTGTTCGTTGTTCTAATGAAATGTAGAGGCCTGAGGGCATGTACTCCAGAAGCACAGAAGGGAGATCACATTAAATTTATTTGGATGTGGGTTTATTAAAAATTCTATTAAATTAAAAGGGATTTTCTCTTATTTTGTTGTATAAATAATGTATCTTGACAAAGGGATGGGAAATATGGATGTCTGCCACTCCTCAGCAAATTGGTCTGCATCTTTCCTGCAGTAAAAATGATTGCACAATCACTGTTACTTTTCTCTACGCAATTGACTGTGAAGTGTGTTTTTGAAGTCCTTCACAACATCAGCTTACACTTCTGCAGGTCACCAACCACAGTTGAATGTGTTTTGAACAATCAGGTCTTATATACGGACAGTTGATGTATCATGGTGTGACAGAAAAACTTAAAAAATAACCTCTAACGTTGAAAACAAACCTCTCTCCTGCTAACTCTAAGAACGAAGATACATTTTTCTCATGCTGTTTGTATGTTACTTTTTTTTGCTATCTCACACCATAGGACAGTGCAATTTTTATTTGTCTGCTGCACATATTCTCTTATTTTGACACTATTATCTAAACAATCTCAATGGATTTCTGGAAGTTGAATCCTTGATTTTGGTGTTGCTATAGCACCTGTTTGATATACAGGAACAATTTTGGCTTGTCATGAAATAAATCACTTCCATTGCTCTTTTGAAAGTTGCCATGGATGGAAATGTCTGATGCATGAACAAACAATATATCAGATTAATTATTTAATTAGCAAATATTAAATCAAATCTATAGTGATATATATTGGGAGAGCCACCGATCTATTAGCTAAAAAGTGATAATATCATCAGGATGTGATGATTTAACCCCTGACCCCATCTTCCTATGCTGCCTGTGATAGTGTTTTCATACACGTCTGGTGTCTTGTCAGAACCTGCAGCGCTTAGCCCTATGATTTATAAAGTGTCTTGATGGGAGCGTTTTAATTGGGTATGTACACATTGACAGGTGGCCGCTCTTTTTGATATTTACGCTTTGATCTCTGTATATACGATCACTGCAGGCCATGTCAAAGAAACCAAGACTCCACACATGGGATTTCACCAAGTAAAAACATCCTCTGGATTTCAGGTGCCACTACAGCTGATGATGATGATGTAGATGGAAAAGACAGCTACATAACATATGGTGTTTTGGTTTCATTAAATTGAACTGAGCCATAACAGTCACTGTCATAACAGAAACATGAGACCTCATATTGACGAAAACCTTGGCTTTTATTTCCATTTTTCTCGCAGCAAAATGTTAATTTATATATATATATATATATATATATACATTATTAAATAATTAGTTTGGCATTTCACACACACACATGCATATACATATACATTGCATATACAATATATCAATATACATATATATTAATAAACTGATATGTTAAAAGTAATTTGTCTGTTCACCCTGACAGTTTCCTTTTACATGTTTCCTTCAAAATTCCTTGTGCTACAAAACATAATCACTTCAATTATTTATTTTTGAACTAAAAATAGTAATAGAAGGAGTGACTGATTTCTCAACAAAATCAACCACCGTCCCAACAGGGGAGGAGACTATTGATTTAGGCAACTGGAATCCTGACAAGCACTTGACAAGCGGAAATAATTTCTCCTCAAGAGACGTCAATAGGTTCTGATGGGGTTATTAAGGGGAATCAAAGATATTTGCATTTAGACAACGAGCAATTTGTCATGTAAACCGAAATCTCCTCTCACCCTTGAATGCAAAGGAACCCTTGGAGGAACGGAATGAAAGTTAATCAGGAATGTATGGCACAAAACTCATGATGAATGAGCTGCTTTAATGCTGAGCCATGTAAGCAAAGTACATCTATTTGGTTTAATGAGTTTTCAGAGTGTTTTCTGATGTGCAATTAATGCTTAAAAATCATTTCAAAATGACTGCAGAGCATTTAATGCTAACAGTGCATTCTGTAAAAGGGATTTTGCGACACAATCACAAAGGTTTTCTTCTGCGGTGCACTCTATTCATTGAAAACTTAACACAGAGCATGACAAATTCCTCTCACCTATCAGTTTTCCTTGGCCTACAAGGCAGTCCTCTGCTAAACCCTCCTTTATTTTGTGCTCTTCTTGTTTTGTTATTTTACCTGGCAGTCCAGGTGTGAATGGGTGAGGCCATGGAAAAACATTCAATTCTGCAGGCTTGTCATGAAAGAATCCATTGATTGACCTCTCCATCAAGAAGCACAATGACAAATGGGTTAGCAATTTTCCGCCTCACTTATGGCCGACAATGCACATTTCCACTTTCACTTGCTAGCATACAGTGCACATACCTTTCTACGCAAACTGCATCAACCTTTTTTACATGTTTTCCAGAATAAATATGTCATTTATAATGTTTCATTGACCTCCTCAAAAAAGTGACCCAGGTTTGCAAAGTGTTAATCTCATCGTTTTTGTATTAGCAGGTAAAACAAACACTAATGATTTTCTGTTTCACTCAAGGATGTTATTGCATGTTCTAGCGGCTGATTGAATTACTCAGAGCGCTTTAAGTATGTTTTGGGTGGAAATTATGAAAATTAACCAATTGACCTTTGTGTTGACCTTTAGGTTAAGGGAGCTTTGTGGGAAAAGCCTGCTGTGGAGAATCAAAGACATCTATAAAATAATCTCTTGTGCTGTTCAAAAATGAATAAATAATGTTATCTGATCATTTGTTATATTTTTAAAAAATCAGTGGTTGGTTGATCTTATTAAGTTAAGAAGGTCCTATTCAGATTCTTAAAGTCACCGAATATCTCGGATACTTCTGAGAGCTGCAATTTTCAGGCCGTGAGCAGCTTCTGTCCTCAGATCAGACATGTCCTATAGGGATAAGCTGTCACACTGCTGGGAGCCTAATTGATGCCTCATGCTTTTGAGGAGCAATTATGGTGCCCAAATGTCAAGAGCTAATTTGTGGCTTTATAATGTGGACACATGGGCCAAGGAGAGGGCCAGATGCGGACCCCTCTGGGAGAATTGGAATAGTTTGCTAAGCAGATGTGAGATGGTCTCCGTAAAAAGTCTGGGGGTGGGGAAGAGCCTTTCAGACAATGTGAAGCCTAATGCAGAGATGCTCAAAATGACAGTTTTCAAAAATGTTGTCACGTTAATCTGAGCTATTTTGCTCATTATGATGTTTGGTTTTTATCATACATTGTTTTCACGCTCTGAACTACAGTCCTATTGTTTATCCGTTTGCAAAAGACATGTTTAGAAATTGCCAGTTTCTAAATACATGATAGAAAAAGACATGCATGTTGTAAGAGGTGTTTAAAAGTCTTAAAATGCATAACCACTAGTTGGATCGTGTGAGTTGCTCCTGATGTCTCCTTGGTGATGCAAATAACAGAACAACAATTTCGCTACAGTTGACAGCTTAAGAGTCAAAAGTCAGTATAAAAACATCACATCTTCATTGCCTACTTGAGGAGTGGTAAGACATGCCGTACAAAATGTGGCAAGGTGACGTGCCAAAAAGGTGTGAAAGGATATTATTAAGTCCTCTACACCTACAACATGTTACTCTACACAGAAGGATCCTCAGGAAACCTTGTAAATAGTTATTATTTCTTCAAGCATGTTTTATTAAAATGTTTTGACTCTTAAGGACCAGGACTAAAGGAACAATTTAACACCACATTTTGCCTTAGTTGTGAATTGCTGTGAATACATCAAGGAGATTTAGAGTCATATGTTCAACCTTTATGAAACTTTTATCTTGCTCATTTGGAGTTTGGCAGTAATCATATACTTTTTATTGCATTGAAAAGAGTATGCAATTGCGATTCGCTTTAGAAAAGTTTACGTTTAAAAAAGTTTACATTTCAACGTTTCAGAATGATGTTGCATATTTGCGTAAGTGTCCAATTAAAAGTATAATAAAGATTTGTTTTACTTTTTAACCTTACACTCACCAAGACAGCATTTTTTTGATCACAAATACTGTAAAAATAATATTTTAAAACATTATTACATTCAAATAACCAAAGTAATAGCTGCAAAAAATTCAACTTTGCCATCACAGGACTAAATTACATTTTAAAACATATAAAATAGTAAACAGATGATGATATTTAATATAATAATATTTCTGAATATTTACTTTATTTTTATTTAATTATATAGATTGATATAGATATAGATTTTTTTTAACCCCTAATGTATTTTTAACTGCTTGTTTAACATTGTCCTTTGGCTTTAAAGAGGTCATTTATGCAGAAGGGCTCCAGATAAACAGTTGCTGAGGATATTGTCAGACACCACCCATGTGCAAACACAAATCTGCCCTGAGACTACAACTTAAAACACCAGGTGAGACTTTGCCACTTCCCCCAGCCTGTAAAGATATGAATTATGCACTATTGTAATCCACATGGACTACAAAGCTTGCGAGGCTGTATTTCCACGGGTTTGCATGACTCCCTCCCCGTTTTCACAGCTGACAAACACAGGGCCTTGAAGATCAGAGGCCCGGGACATGCTGACATGTGCTGTGGGAACACCTGCAATGTCTGATTGGGCCACAGAGACAGATCCCTCACTTACACACCTGTCTGTGGACCCATGCCACTCTCTCTCTTACACACACACACCTATCTGCTAGAGTTTCTTTGAGAGCTCTTTGAGGCCACGTCTGAGGTGATGAAAATAAGGGTGCATCCATTAAGTGTATGAGGCAGGGCTGGGAGAGGGCATGGATGAAGGATTTAAGTGTTGCCTTTAAAGTGCCTCGGACCACCTGCTAGAAGGACAGACAAAGGCATCTATTTCAGCTCAGACAGACAGAAAAATATTAGTTCTTTAAGTGCCAAGGAGTATTTCATGACATGAACTTTCTTGTATTGAAGCTGTGACCTAATAGCTACTGTGACGATATGCACTAAAAACCAAATTACATGAAATATAGGGAAACATTAACTTTTTATTTATTAAACCATGTTTTACAGACTTAATCAAACCTGTACACGATAATAGAAATCAGAGTGAGTTGTGAGTTTTTCATTTTACAATGAATCTTTCAGTTCTGTAATGGAGCGAAGCTCATATATTCCCACTCATCCTCCACCCTCATATTTCTGTTGTTAACAATCACTCTATGGTTTTAAGATGGGGAAAATCCCACATTGTAGCTCTGGTAAAATGTTACAGGTACACTCATGCTATGCTAAGACAGAGCCTGGCTCACCATCACAGAGATACTGAGATCACAGACTATATCTTCATGCTTCAACATAAAATGTCCTCTCATCCGTTTAGAAACTGTGTATAGATGTGCCTCTTTAGTCACTGTTGTGGAAATGTCTCATTCAGCCGTTAAACAACATTCAGGAAGGTTTAGCCTGTGGTGTTTAAACCTCATATCATCTTCCCCAGATCTTCTTGCTTGATTTCATATAAAAATGCTGGTACAATCTGTCAAAGAAAATAGAAAGCCTAGTGGGGCTTGTATATAGGAGGAATTAAAATAATATTTGAAAGTGTATTTGAACTTTTTTTTAATCTCACTATTCTGGCAGACTGCATAGCAGATGCAATTTCTCTTTATAACTTTGCCTGGTGTATTTAGCAGGCATCATTACTAAGCATCAGCTGAGATTACTCCAACTTTGGGCTTGACCCAAAAGAAAAGGTCAGTTTTTATTTCACTCAGATTCAGTCATTGTGTAGCTGTTACCTGAGAAGGTCTCGCAAAAGAACTTTGATGCTGATGAGTGCAGGACAAGCCTTAGTCTCAGCTAAACAGCAGCTTAAAGAGATAGTTGAGCCAGAAATGAAAATGTATTTTTAATAATTAAATTGAATTAATATTTTTTATATTAAATTGATATAATATGATATTGTAAAGAACATTAATAACTAAACAGTCTTTGTCAGCACTGACTTGCATTGGTCAAAGAAAAATCAAAGAAATATCCTATTAATATAATGATATTAAATCTTTCCTTTTTTCCGCATATCTTTATTATTATTATTATTATTAATTAATTTATTTTTGATGGTAAAATCCTCCAGATATTTTCAGAATCTGTGGTTGTCGTGTTTGTTAGAACTCTATTGGATCTTTTATGTTTTCCAGATAATCATAATTTCAGAATAAAGAAATTATATAAAACAAAACAAGCTTTTTAATGATAATACTTGATTTAATGGCCTGTAAAATATACTGTGCAGCATGCCATTCCGGGAAATCGTGCTTGAAACAAATCTATTAAAATCACAGAGTCTTATGGCATTCTTCATACATTTGCAATAGGAAATCACAATCTTTCTTGCCCTCCATAATATCATAGCAGTGATAATATAAAAAGAACAGCTTTGCCACTATTTCAAAGCATCTTCTACTGTTTGGTCTAATAAAAAAAATCTACTAGATGTAAAAATATATATTTATATTTTCAAATAAATAAATACATACAATAAATATGTGTATCAAGAACTGTATAAATAACATTGTGTGAGATGTCATCTCCTGTTCTCCACCGTCCCAGTTCTGTCATCTCTGAGCATCATGCATCATGTACGCATTGTTCCTTCAAGTCCTTCTAAACCCATATCGAATATTTCCAGAGCAAAGCAGCACCATGTTTAAAACCTCCAAAACCCTCAGTTCTGGTTTTCATGGACATGTTATGCTACTAGTCAGCAACAAAGACACCAAAAGTAGGGAGTCTTTCGAGACTGTTGTCTTCACCGTCAGTACTGGCCCGTGCATTTCCAGAGCACTTCTCAGGTTTGGACACTGCGGCCGAACTTTTGCATCTCCACCTCACGTAGAGAAGAAACTAGGTATCCTTCTCGGCCCTCACTTGAAATAGTCTCAGCTGTGTCCGAGCACTTCTTTGTAAAGTTCTGGAACTTTTTCAGGATCCACTGGTCTTGGAAGAAAGTGAGTGAACTTTTGATGTCTCCTAGATTTTGTCCCATCACGTGGTGTGCCGTCCTTGTTGAGAGCCACAAAATATTTTGCTCCTCTCTCCCCATGCTTGTAGAGATTAGAAGAATATGTGTTGTACCAGTTCTCCTCAAACTGCTCACGGAAGACACATTCTGCTGTGAGTTTCTCCTAAGAAAGCAAAAAAAAAAGTGTGAGTGAAATAATTCAAGCATATTTAATAACACAGAGAGAGCTGAATTGATAAAACAGATGTGCCATCTACTGGGCCTGAATAAGAACAACAATCATGCAGGATACTATTTGGTGGTAAAAAGTCAAAATTCTGCTTACAGAGCCATAAAGTTCTCCCTTGTCATTCATCCCAAGATAGAGACCACTGTCCACTCCACGGATGCTTATTAATCCAACTGCAAGGCTTATGAATTCCAAAATACCTGGAGAAGAATAAATCAATTGTTCAGGAGATGTTCTTTGAAGTCTGAACCCTCATCACACTTGAGACGCAATAGAATAACTATAATATAATTGAGTTAGAATAACAAAAGTATCTTATTTTATTAATTCTTTGCCTGTTATATTCAGAAAATGACCACTTTCTGCTTTGGAGTTGTTTATTTATGTTTACAAACTTAAAAAAGTAATTATATTTTACCTTCTTCATATCAAGTTATTGAATTTAAAAGTGACCAGAACAACTTTAGGTTGACCAGGGGAGCACCCATATATTTTAAAAGCGTACTGTCAAAGTGGGTACGTATATCAAAATTCATATTCTTTTTAAACAATCAAACATGCTGAAAAGAAAGTGGGAAATTACCAAAACGACTGTGGTCCTTTCTCGTGCCCTGCACCTTGCCATCCGGGAGTATTTCAAGGTGAAACCCAGTCCTGCAGTACAACTGTCTTCTCCGCAGGATCCCTTTCAAGTGCGTTAGATCTGCGGAGGTGCTCCGTGACAGCCTCTCTGCTGGAACTAAATGATCATTCAGCAGCCCGAGGTTCTCTCCTAGAGGTGGTAGGAAGAACTGTGATCCGACCTGTCCGAAACCCTCCAAGCTCTGTAAAAACGTCCCGATCTCTCCAATAGCTGCCATCACAAACCGCCAATCCAGCAAAAGCTGTTAGAGAAACTTGATCTGGATGTATATGGTGAAGCAATCGTCCAAAGCTATACGTTACGACGAGTAATATCCATGCGAGCACGTCACTTGTAGTGGATCCATGCTGAGCGCATATGAAATATCACTTGACTCCTGCAGATTAGGTATACAGACATATCCAGTGGGCAAGAAACTTCTGTCACTGCAAAGAACTGACTTCAGGCAAGTCCTTAATTTCTGCTCTCATGCCTCGTCCACATGCTGGCCGGTGGTGCTTTCTGACACGAATAACTGTGGAGCAGGTACGAGGCAGCAGGTATGTGTTGTTGTGGGAAGTGCTTTGCGCAGTGAGTGGCTGCTGCGCGCGCGGGGCAGGTGCAGAGATCGGGCTTCTGTGGGCGGGACATCGGTTTGGTCCAGCCTTGAGTTTTTGCGCACAATCTCAGTTGTGTGAGTTTTAGCTGATGTCTATGTTTGTGTGGGTTAAGCTTTGTATTGGCTATACATCTCACAAGCAGAGTACAAGTACAGAGCACACATTATGGGAAGCCAGGGGAAAACAACTTAAACATTCTTAATAATTGTGTAGAAATTGTGGGGAAGAATTGTGGTAGAAATTATTTCAAAACACACACACACACACACACACACACACTATATTACCAAAAGTATTTGGACACCCCCTTCTTTAGAACAGAAAAGGGCACTATGGCAAAACAGATGGAAACATAATTCATATGTTTACTAATTGTATTTCCATCTCTGTTCACTCACTCATGCCATATGTACAAGGCAGTGGTGTTTGGTGATGAGTTATTGGCCCAGGGTCTGCATTTTAAATTTAGTTCCTCCACACTGACTGAATCAATCATTTCTTTTTAAACCTTATACACAGAGGGATTGTCATGTTAGAATAGAAAAGGATGCTGTCCAAATTGTTACTATAAAATTAGAAGCATAGAGTTTCCTGGAATATCATTAAATGCATAAATATTAAGGCACTCATGGAAATTACTGAAGTAGTCAGATCTGTCCATCAGAAGGGGTGACCCAATACTTTTGTCAATATAGTGTATATGTGTGTGGCCTATGTATATCCAGTATGTACAGGTATGTTTATACAAATGCATTCTATCTATCTATCTATATAAAGAGAGATAGTATATAAGTAGTATAAGTATATATAAGTATACTTATTACATATTTATTTCAGTTTAAATTCCTAAAAAAGTATGTTATAATATATAGTTATTTTACTATTGTACCTACAGTGTTGTTATTAGGGTATAAATAATATGATGCACTTCTAATTGATATTTCATTTGTAGACAAATATGACAATCTACAAATTTGGAAGTCCCTCTTGGAAGGTGACCAATGATAACTGAATTTAATCTTTTTCTTTAAGTGGGGTGTTTAACTTGATAAAATAGCAGTGTGACGCAATTATATATTTCCATAATTGGGCATTTATTGCTGTGGGAGTGTTTTTTTTTACTCTGTATATGTAGACAGATATGTATGTGCTTTTGTATGTTCACAAGTATGAAAGATGTATGTTTGTGGAGTAAACCATATGTGAGTGTATGCATATATGCATCATTACATTGATTACAGTGTCAATACAGTGCCCCCCACCCCCTTTCTTTTTGATTGGCTTGCATGGGGGTAGTATTGTTCAGTGCTTTGCTACAATCTGTATTGTTAAAAGCGCTATATAAATAAAAGTGACTTGACTTGTAGTAAACACCTTTTAACAGACGCTGAAACGTGGCATGTTGAGTTCTGAGGGCTTTAACCATGACTTCTAACTCTGACCTGAATAGAAAGGACAGAGTACTGCAAATACAGCTGCTAATGCGTTGATGCACCATGTGCTGCTACAGCGAGGGCGCATGCTTCATCTCGCGATCTCTGCCCGCGGTGACACAGTCATGATGGCCGCCGTGCGTCGCTTTCTGGCTCTTCGAAACAAGTTCACCAGCTCTACAAACGGTTTAAGCCTCTACTTTAACAGCAGACAGTCATCGAGGGAAAGAGTTCTGAGGCGTGTAGGGACAGGACTGTGTATAACTGTCGGTGGATTCGCGTTTGTTTACTACCAGCACGATGCGAGCCTGCGTGCATTGATTTCTCCGCTCCCAGCAGTGGCTGCAAAAGAGAAGGTATTTTAAATCTTAGTAGGCTACATTTTGAAATGTTTACGTTGTCTTTACACTGAACATTTTTATAGCATTCCGGTTTTGTATTATTCCCAAAAACGTAATATTGATGTGCCTTCAAAACAGTCGCTCTCCACTAGAGAGGTGCTGAATTCGCTTTCCTAATTCACCAGTCAGGTGATGCACTGTGATTCTATAAAAATACATATGAAAGAAATACTGGAGCACATATAATAGGTATTGTAGGCTACATGTTGGGCATTTTACAGGTGTTTTTTTTTTGCATGCGTTGACTTGTGCTCTGGAAAGGTCATTTTACTAAGCATGCAAATTAAGTCAACAACCATTTATCCTGTATTGTCGAAATATCTTTCCATTTGGCTTTCAGATTTGTTGGTTTACATTAGTGCATCAGTACTTTGATCTGCATTGGTGTTTCCTAAACTAAAGTATTTTACTTAAACCCCTATTGTGAGAGAGTAATCTACCCTTTTTTCATAGTACATACCCTTTTCGTGAAAAAAGTTTTTCTTTTGGTATCTGAACAAATGGGAATGCCAAAAATATATTTGTGGTACTCACCCATTCAATGCTCTTCAAGTTAACCCAACTATGATGACTTCCGCTGCGAAGAAACCTGGAAACGGTAATATTAGGCTTTTTTAAAGTCACAAAAAAATAACCAATACTATGGAAGAAAAAAACTATATTCTGCTACAAGGGTCATTCGCACATATTTTTGTCTTATACCACACATTATTTATTTATTACCTTTAAAATGTGCTATTATATCCTCATCTGGATTATGTTTAAGAGCCTCTGGTACACATACTCTTGGTTTTGACTGTAGTCGAAACAGCATTTATCAGACTGTTATCAGATTGATCATTAAACCACAAAGGATTGAATCAGTCTTGTGCGACTCTGGCCGCACTGTTCCCTTTTGTTTTTGTACTCTTATCTGCTTGGGTCAGACGTAACCTTGAGTTGTGGATTGAGACGCAGGAATCCAGGGTTGAGGTAACTGGAAACGGCAGCTTGGCAGCCGGGGTCGACGTTTGATGGGGGTAATAAGTAGCAGGGCACACATTCCCAGGGTGTTTGCACAGTGCCCAGTGGGCCTGGCTGCCGGCCACTTTAGAGTGAGAAGAACACTGTCCTCTTGATATTTCTGCTCGTGGAAGTTTCTGTGCATATGTTTTTTTGTACAGGATGAGGGCCATCCACTGAAAGAAGGAAAAAAGAGATGGCTAGCACTTTCTCCAGTGTCACATCCTATCCTATATTTATGTGTCCCCTAACTGAGATGTTAATTTGCTTAATTATAGGCCAGTGCATCTGCTGAAGATGAAGAGGTTTCCATGTCAGCCCGTGAGCACAGGTTCAGGCTCTTTAGTTCACTGGAGTATGATGGACAGCTTTACATGACTCCCCTCGACTTCATTGAGTCTGTCACTATGAGCGAACCAAAGAGTGAGTTGCACCAACAGTTAATTTTCCTTGTTTGAAGAATACATGAACTCATCATATTAATGTATAACCAAAGACTGTCACATGAAGCTCTCAGATTCATAATGTCTAACAAATGGCCAGAAACACTAGTTCTAATTAAATAATTTAAAATTGCATTTAAAACAGTTTCAAGAGTGCTGTACAACATAATAATCAAAGTTAATAACACATATAAACAACATCAACTTGCAAAAGCTAAAGGAAACTCTGATTTAGATTAATAATTACATGGAATCCAAAACTTCAGCTTATGGAGAACGTTCTCAGAACAGATGTTATGGCAAAGTTATGAGCAAACATTCATCCAGTAACGTTAGAAGAATGTTTGTTTAAAGTTATCTGGTTATTATTAATATTTTAAAGATATTAAAACAAAATTTTGTACGTTGCTCATGAAACTGTTTATTTCGTGTCATGTTTTTAAATATTTCTACTTGTTTTAGAATATTTAGTGAATATTTAAAGAAATGTTCCTGTAAGGTTTGCAAATCATAAAATGGAATGTTACCTCATCGGTTGCATAACAACAGCAACAACAAAAGTTCTAAAAATCTTTTAAAATATTTTCCATTCATAAAAATGGTTTTCATAACTTAATGGGTAACTTAATTAAAACACATTTTTGTTAGCTGGACAAAATGACTTTCCCCATTTGACTTAGTCTTAGTAAAAAAGGAGTAATTCACCCCAAAATAAAATTTTTATCTTCATTTACTCCGTCATGTTGTTCCAAATATAGCCTGATTTTTCGGTTTAGCAAAAGAGAATTTTTCAAAAGTGCTATTTGCTTGTTTCATTGGAGCATTTTTAAACAAGAAGGCAAAAGCACCCTTAAAGAAAAGTAACAGTGGCTATGGATCACAGATCATTTACAGTAGTGTTTTTGTGAACCATGGCTTATTCTTCAGATTTGTTAATTTGTAGATTTCAAACATTTTCAAACAGAGCAGTAAATAAAGACAGAATGTAAATTTTGGGGTGAACCTTTTATTATCAATATTTGCCTCAGTGAGGAATAACCTTTTTATCTTAAAAGCAAGTAACCCTGCAGGCATAAAATCAACATATGTAGCCGCAACACCTGCATGAAGTCATGATAGTCATCTCTCTCTGCCAGCATCACACTTATGACCTATTTCTGTAGCCAAAATCTGAAACCAGCAAGACAGACAACTTCTAAACATGTGTGTCAGGTACCGTTGATCTAACCGAATTCATTAAGTTCATATCTCACATAAAGTGGAAAGGCACTGAGATCGGTCCAGATGGTAGAGTTGATATGCTCTATAAATGTATTTTCAGGACCCAGCTATACTTGTAGGGGAGTTGAGTTTCAACCAGTCATGTTTGCTGCTATCTGAAACTTGGACTTCCTGGAATGTGCAGACGAGAATAAAATGTGAACTGTAATATGGCAGGCAAACATTGCATCACGGTCTTTAATAGCATATGCGTGACGGAACGAATAGTGGTATTTATGGTTTTATGCTGTGGCTGTAAAACGCAATTTGACTGCATTATATAAACAGAAGCAGTTCATATTTAAACCTTGAAGTTGTTTGCTTTTTGAAAGATGGCAAAGTTTTTGTTTTGCTTACCACTGTAAATAGTTGGATTTTTTTTATTTTAATGTATATACATTTGAAAACAAAAAAGAAATGTATTAAATGTTATATCCTTTATTTAATAAAGAATAATTCTAATTCTGGCAAATCATGCATTTCATGAAATTTCACTGTCAAAAAACTAGCGTGTTAGGCTGTACACTTGACCCATTTTTTACATCTTTTATCTGCTTTCATTTAGAAATATTTTTATGACACCATAACTGATTATCTTGTTTTTTTTTTTTTTTTTCTTCAGAAAAGAGGTTTTGGAAATCCCTCACAAGACAGGTTTGATTTTTCTTTTTTTAAGCTCAATATTTCTGAGAAAATATAAACAATACTGAATATAAATGTGTTTTTTTTAAAGGATCTAGACAGGATTCTCTCAGATACACCACCTGTTTGGAAAGGATCATCCTGTCTGTTCCGAAACCTGCGGGAAAGAGGTGAGATCTAATAATTTTATGCAAATCGATTTGTATTGTATAATGCAGTGTATAATGCTTTGTAATTTGATCATTGTTTACTACAGTAACCTCCAGCCTCCAGCCAACTTGACTTTGAGAGGATCTGCTTTCACACCGCCGTGTGTGTGTGGCAATTATTCTAAATACAGTTAATATACAGGAATAGGCAAATTATAGATGATGTAATTACAATTAAAACAGATATTGTGATGTAGGTGCAATTTGGATTCAGTTTTGTTATGCTTAGGCCACCCACATACACAATGTTATGAAAGGCCCGATCCTGAAACTTGGCCTCATGCAGCAGGAGAGTGCACAGGCTGTAAATACTCTCTTATCTCTCAATCAGTCTGACATTACTGTGACTTTGCTCTGGGATAATCACAGATAGGAAGGTGACAAAAAAACACCCAGTGCATAACATGTGGTATGTCGTTTTGAAAAGAAAATAATCACATGCTTAGCCGAGGGGTGCGCCACGCTCGCACAGTCATACTAATCCATAAATTACCCAGCTTTATATTACCCTGAGGTCTCACTTTCTAGACGTACTTTAAGAAAAAACAGTGTTTGCTTGTTGTATTTGACATATCAGCAACAATAGGCAAGCAATTTTATGGTATTGCAAGATTCTGAAAATGGCATGGGCCACAATGTTTAAAGAAACAAAAAAAAAGTAATTTATTAATATTATGGGGTTTTTTTTCAGGTCATTTAGAGTTTATTGCATGCAGCCGCAATGTTTTTTTTAAAGAATATTCATGTTGTTTCTAATTTAACACAGAATAGTTACAAATTACAAGAACATTTTTAGGGGCTTTCCAAGATGCTAACAGTACATTCCTTGTAATGTTCCTTCTTACACTTAAAACACTAAAACTCCACTCCACATGGTGCATGATACCTCTGCTCACCGTTGCTCTCCTTGAGTGCCAGTGCCTGGATTTGGGCTTTTAATCCGGCTGTTAAATGTTAAAGCTGCACTTAGGTAAAAAAAAAAAAAAGAAGATAGGCTTGATCTGTGAACAAAGCCTTACTTCAGAAAATGAAAAGAACTGTTTGAACTTTGCAGTGTTGAGACTTGTCCTAGTGGCAGCCCCGTATCACTCTGGACAGTATGAATTCTAAGAATGGAGTTGGATTACATCTCCATCACTGACACTCTATATGAATTGTTTCTGTGGAATTCTTTGTGTTCTGACAACTGTTTGTGCTCTTGGGCTGGGTTTCTTTCTGCAAGACTGAAGGTGTGTGGCTCTAATGAAACCTGTCTGGGATCCTAAGACTAAATGCACAGGCAGCTGTTGATCTCTTAAGTAAGTTTTGAATAGTGTAGGTGTATACCAGATAAACAGGGCAATCAGTTTATAATAAATAATCACACAAATGAATATTTGTTGAATAAACCATGCCAATTAAGATAATGTAAAGACTTATGGCAGGTGAAACCCTAAAGCTACAAAAATATCTATACTTCAGGCCTAAATTGCTCTGATGGCATCGCCTTATGAGTCTGGGGTCATGATATTTTTCCAAAATGCTAGAAACATATTTTTTAATAATCTAAAAATGCAGAATTTAATAAATGTAAATGAATCAGTTCACACAAAATTCACACAAATACAAATGTGTGTAGATATGTTACAGTTATATATTTTTACAGTATTTTACAGTATTTTATTTTACAGTAATATTACAGTTTTGTATATTATGTATATATACATACATTTTCTACTGAAGAAACAATTACCATCAATGTTGAAAATAATTGTTGCAAATTACAAGAACATTTTTACATTTTAAATGAAATATTAAATGTATTAAATATTAAAAATTAAATTTTTCTACGATTAGTTACATTGAAGTTATAGCGTTAGTTATATACAAATACATAGTGGTGAATTAACGAACATCGATACATCAGAATCAGGGTGGGCTGAAATGTGAAAATGTATCTTCTCTATTCTGTTCTACCTTTCTTCATCCGTTTCCTTAAACATTCCAAAGTCCTTTTCCCACAGCACTCAAAGAAGCCCTCCTGAACTATCTGTGTCCTAGTCACTATCATCTCCTTCAAACAAAAGCTTGGGAATGCTTTCAGTGGCAGGAACAATTCTCCTTAAGTCTCTCCTAGACAGAGACCTGACAGTTGTTCTTCCTTTCTTCTCCTCTCACACAACAGACCTCAAAAAGGAAAACAAACCTAGATCAGGCATCTGCAATCAGTTACAGATCACTTAAGAATGTTTTACACCTAGGAAAATAAACAGAAGGGGAACTCGGGAGCCATTGGCCTGCTCTAATTTTGTTTGGGTTTGTGTCCAGCCTGGTTACTTTACGTTTTAACGTCTCTGTTTGTGCAAAGAGAACACCAAACAAGAGAAAAGAACAGGATCCTCTTAGATCTTATCAATGGAAAAGAAGAAAGGGTCTCTCTTTAAAATGACATTTGATAGTAAAATTTATTTTGAAGGCAGGTTCTGGGATGCTGGAAAACAAGCTTTGTTTGAACTCTTAAAAGGTAATGTTTATGTGCTGTTTTTCAGGTGTCATCGCTTACACAGAGTATCTTTTCCTACTTTGCATTTTGACAAGTAAGTTTGTATTTAGGTTTAATCCTCCAGGCTTGTAAAGCACAAACAATAGTAATGAGAAATGTGGCTGCATGAAGATGTCTTATGTGTCTTTCTTTTGTTTTCTAGAGCCGCATGCAGGTTTTAAAATAGCTTTCAACATGTTTGATGCAGATGGCAATGAAATGGTGGATAAGAGGGAATTCATGGTGGTACGGTTGGTTTTGTTGTAGCTTATTATTAATATGAGTGTCAGATTGCCTAAAGATAAATTTCTTCTTTTTTCGTTTAGCTGGAAGAGATATTCCGCAAGAAAAATGAAAAGAAAAAAGAGCGGGGAGGAGATTCTGACAATTACTCTCAACTGGTAAGAAAAACATTTCTGCCTTCCTGCAAAAAGCATTTTACAGCCGTTCTTCATATCTTGATTTGATGTGCATTTGAAAGTAATGTAAGGAAATAGTTCTTCCAGAAAAAGAAAATTCTGTCATGATTTCCAAACCCTTTTTATCTGAGCAACAACAAAAGAGAGGTTTTGAAGAATGTTCACACTGCTCTCTTCTCTTCAGTGGTGCTAAATAAGAGCAGGCCATACTAGATTTTATATTTCCAATGTTTGCTTAACCTGTGGAAAGACTAGCTTGCTTATTTGGGGTTTAAAAAACGTACTCTTTGGTACTGATGGCACTCAAATGAACTTTTGGTTGAAAACTTGAGGTAAACAATGACAATATTGTCTTCTTTTGAGCTGCTTTATAACTACATCTAACTGTGCCTTGTACTGATGGACTTTGCAACATTGGTTACTGAACTGAATTAAATACACTGAACTGACTCAAGCTGAATAATAACATACTGTTCACAGTATAGAATTTAATTTATTTTCGAACAGAATTTGAATTTGTCACATTTAATGACGTTTTGCATCACTGAATCTGTTGCTTCACTGTTAACCTGCACTATTAATCTTTTGTTGTATGAAGCATTGTATAATTAAAAATAACTTGACTTGAGGAAGAGACTGAAATTGCTTGGCAGCTATGGTCACCATTTACTTTCATTGCATGGAAAAGATTGCTATAAATTGCTCAGTTATATTTGTTATATATTTTTAGATTTAATAATTTGCTGCATTCAACTGAACACATAAACACATATTATTTTTTACTTGGCAGGAAAATATTGAGTTACTTTTTCAAAGAAGTAACAAAAATTACTTTTATTTTCCCATTTATTGACTGACAGATTCAGTATTCCTCAAAATGTATAACAACAGTAAAATAATATACAATAATTAAGCATGTTTATACAAATCTTTTATGTTTTTAATCCCATTTTATTAAACAATGTCTTTGCTGCTAACAATTGATAATCCAGTTCGACCATACTAATAAGCAAAATTATTTTTTTTTGTAAGGTTTGTTTGAGCTGTGCCTTGTACTGTACAGATGTGAATTTCCATTTCCTTCAGCCTACAGCTTATTCTTTTTTTTATTTTTAGTGTGAAAGCGCTTTTACATTTACTAGAAGTAGAACTTTTTTATGTTAAAAACAACCAAGCAAGCCCAGCCCAAATTTCAAAATTAATGCAAAAGTAATGCAATGCATTGCATTCCACAAAAATTTACTAAGTAATGTAATTAGTTACTTTTTCAGGGAGTAACATGATATTGTAATGCATTACTTTCAAAGGTAACTTTCCCCAAACTGTTATCCATTCTCTGCTATGAATTTCTCTTTTTGCATTCCACAAAAGAGTAATAAAGTCAGTCAGAAAGAAATTAGCGAACATTTTAACACATCTTCTGGAATAGAAATGCATGTAATTCATGTGATTCATACATGTTCGTTTAAACAATTTTGCACAGTGAAAGTATGAATATTTCTGCAGAGTACAAGTCCACAATGAGTCTCTTATCTCATTAAACACATTCAGAGTTCATTGTCTTTCACCATCCATGAGATGTGACAGATATGCTGAATGGTGATTTGATATCTTTCCTGTTCTGCATGTCATCATAATCTTCGGTTTGTGAGAGCGTGGAGCTGTACGGACATCAAGGATCTGTCAGCAGCAATGTATGTATCTGTGTGCTAAAAAGTATGATGTGTTTTTAGCATGCTTGATTGAACTTGTACGGTCATGATCAACAGCAACCATGCATGCCTGTCGTAGCCACTAATGTTTATGCAGCTTCACCCTAATTAGTGCTCAATAAACCAGAAGGGTTACATCCACATTCAATGGCTGCTGTCAGACAGTCAGTGAGCAATATTATTTTACATACTGAAATGTTTGGATAGGGCGTAACAGAGTGACCCTCACGCATGGCTCACCTCCAGAGAGGAGGGACAATGCAGCTCTAATGGGGCTCAGTCTGAAATGCAGCTCTATTGTCAAGGAGAGCAGAAAAATCAGACTGAAACAGATGATTTATGTTGCTTGTCTACTGTCAGGAGCTTTCTGCCAAGGAATGGTCTCGCAGAATCACGTTAAAAGGCCCTCACCTGAAGAATGGCAACTCTCCCTGGACCCCCATGTTTTATTTTTACAGTTGCTTGAAGAGTGGTATTCGGGTTTAGGTTACTTCTTGCGACGGCTTGACCATGAAGAGATTTGTGTCACTTAGAGTTGCAGCTGAGGAATGAGCCAGTCTCAGCACCAAACAAGAGAAATGACAAGCTCTTTCAGCTCTTTTCAGTCAGTGTTTGTCTGTGTAAACCACAATATACTTGTGCTGATTTTACAAATATAATAATACCGAACACAATCCACTGTTTATCTTGGCGAGAACATAACTGTAGTGCTTGTTTATGGACTGAAGCACTAAGGTCACGTTCACACAGCAGCAGACATTTTAGTGTTTAATACAGTTACACTCAGGACTGCATGTTTAGTGAACTGTAGAAGACAATTCGTTTTACTTTACACTGCACATACCTTGTGTGTTTTTGTCTGTGGTTTTGCTGACTTGTAGACAGAAATATGAGCTGTGTTTTATATTGATTGGTTTGAAAGCACAGCTTACATAAGAGAGTATTTATGAAGACAAAACAGATCCGAGATAAAACAGCACTGAACACATAGGGAGTAATTCGTTGGAAGAGTGCAGTGAAGTTTACTGCACATTAGGTTGCATTCATTCAGGTGGTTTTGCATGTGGAATAGTCTGCATTGTATTGTTTTGGTGCAATTTGGTAAGCCTTTAATATTTTCACCTCTGATATGCAGGTACTTAAAAAAGAGCAGCCTCAGTCTGAACCCAGAAGTTTCTGGGATGTTCTAAGGCATGGTGCGAGAATAGTTCTCTTTTCAGATCTGATGGAGGTACAAGTATCCTCAAGCTCACGTTTTCTCATTCGAATCTTATATTACCCCTGGCCATTCCCTGTCCTCCATCCCATGTGAGGTTCTGCCCATTGTTTTATGTTTTTTATTTCTTTTTGTGGTGTCACCCTTTTCATTCATTAATGTCACTACAATTCATGTGGTTACAGTTTATTATTAATAGACTAAATAAACTAAACTGCACAACAAAATATATTGTTGTATTTTTCTGAAAAATGTCATAATAAATATACTTAATAATATACACACATATGCAAAAAAAACCTGCATCCTTTTATTTTGGATGTGATTAATTACAATAAAAAATATTTTGAAATCAAATGATTGTTATTATATGATATTATTGGTGCTCTGATATCGATAATATCTAGAAGATAAGTTTCCAAAATCCGATGTAGTTGACATTTAAAGTTGGAATCTTTGTTGAAAAGACTATGAGATACAGTATGCCTCTTGTTTTTGTAATGATACATTGCTGCAAAGGAGCATTGAGGTATTTCTTGTATGCAGACTTCTGCACGAGCAAGCTGTTGTTTGCGTGGCATGAGATGATGTCGGCTGCTCCATGATGTGTCTTTGCTCTATCAAACATATTAACATATTATGCATATTAACTTTTCAAGACTTTATAGATAAGAATGTTTCATCCAAAATGAACTCTGTCATCATTTACTTGCCCTCATGTTCTTCCAAATCTGTGTGATTTTTTTAATGCAGTAAATCTAGTTTATATTGACTGTAGCAACAATATATTTTAAGATGCAAAGAGCACTGTAAAATATTTTACATATGTGCTAAAGAGAGCTAGATTAACATAGTGAGTGTGGAAAAATGATGACAGAAATTACTTTAATAAATATTCACAGCCACCAGATCAAAGGACAGTTGTTTATGTGTGATTTAAAAATGTATGATAGAGATTTTGCTTTTTTTCAAGTCTGATCTCAGTTGGTCAGTTTTAATTAATCTTTCTTTATTTTTCTTTGTCAATTTATGTTCATTTTACATTTATTTCTGTTTGTGTCTATGTTGTGATATGTTATGTTTATGGCTGTACAGTAATATTCTCATCAAGCTATTTTTGTGTACTCTTATTCTGTGCCAAATTTTGCACCCTTATACAGTTTTACAGCTGAATAATGCCTTTTTGTAATTTGCTTTCACAGCACGAACCAGAAAATGTCACCGACACAACTCTTCTGGTGCATTTCTTTGGAAGAAAGGGCAAAAGTGAACTTAACTTTGATGACTTCTACAGGTAAGTGACTGTGGCCCAAATCTAGGCTGCTCCTTAGTGTTAAATTAAGATCTATCATTATGTTTAATTAGGTTTCTAGCTTCAGGTTTCTTCTGACTGTTTTTATACATGTTATTAACGCATGACCCTTAAGTGAGGGTGAGTGAGGATGTTGGATTGGTTTTAAAGCATGTTGGGATGGTCCAGTCACTTAGTCTAGTGTCCTACTGAGCGAGTGATGGCATCTCCTCTTAACACTCTGTCGGCAGATTCATGGACAACCTGCAGACAGAAGTCCTTGAGATTGAGTTCCTCACCTATTCCAAGGGAATGACCACTATCAGTGAGGAAGACTTCGCTCGAATCCTGCTGCGTTACACTACAGTGGAGAACATCACAGGCTACCTTGAGAATGTGCGTCAAAGCATACCAGATGAGAAGGTAATACATTTGCTCTGAACACACACACATTCACCACTATCATCACCCGGGAAAATCAGGAGGCTTTCCAAAGCGCTACAGTCACCACATTTAAATTTATGGCAATTTGCATTAAAACATAATATGTTTTAAGAACATTTTGCAAACATGTTATGAAAGTGTGATTTCTGAATGTCCTATAAAAAAATATAATTTTATATATTTTATATATATACATATATTGCAAACATTTTGGGAATGTTACTGAAATCTCAAAATAATATATTGTAGTAATATTAAGTGAACATTACATGCATAAATCATGTTGTGAGACATAAATTAAAACACATGTTCTATTAATGTTCCTAGAAGAACTTTTGTCCATAACTTTCAAAGAACCTTCCCTGAACATTAGCCAGAGTTAAATGAGTTAAACCTATGAGTTAAACCTATACCAGTATACTTTTTCAATTGCAACCTTTACCTTTAAGTTAATGTATCTTTCATGAAATCACTGCACAGCAAAACAAATACCACCAGATACCATCTAAGAGACAGATATTTATAATCTGAGTGTCTTTAATGCTGGTGTCTTTTTTACTTTAGGTTGTTTCTCTTTTTGCACATTGACCCTCACGTTATGAGGTTAGATTCTTTTCAGCTGCTCAAAGAGGCTGTTGGTAGATGGCCATTACTATATAAGTGGTTTTTATTCTTGAGTTTAGAGAAATTGCAATACAGCTTAACTTGTAAAAACCAGCAAAGCGTCACATATTACTCATTAGATCATTTGTTAAACGGTTGTTGTTGGTTGCAAGAGAGGCTTCAGAAAAAGACATGGGTCTAGTGCCTGGAAATGGATGAGTGGAAATCAGAAGGGCCGCTGTTTGGGTAATCTGCTAGCGCTGAGATATTATGGACACATCCCCTTTTGTTTTTATGTATGCAAGTATCAGGTTAATCTTCTTTAGAAGAGTCGACAAGCTACCTGACCTCTCTTTAAACAAAACAATCTAAAGGTGTCGACAGCTCAAATTGTAAAGGAGCAGGAGAGAGATGTGTGCTGGGATTGTTTGACTTTGCTGTTTTCTGCCTTGGGATCTGTTATCACTCTTCAAGGTCCAACAAACACTTGAGGTGCCCTCCTGCTTGGAATTGTGTGGCGTGATGCAGTATTGCATTTATTATTTGGAGTCAATAGTGATATATTGGGAAATTCATAATTTTATGTATTACTGTAGCTCTCTGCATGAGTGATGTTATATTATAAAGAATTGGACTTAACTAGCTTTCCTTTGCCCAAAGGTTTCTTTTAAAAAGACCATTTAGGATTCATTTGATTTGATGCTGATCTTCTCTTCTAGGGCATCACGTTTGAAGAGTTTAGGACCTTTTTTCAGTTCCTTAACAACTTAGAGGATTTTACCATTGCCATGCAAATGTACAACTATGCAAATCGCCCAATTGGACAAGGTAAACATATAAGCCATTTATACAATGCATTTACTCCTGAACCTGTTGTGGGTAATGATGTTTGGTTCCCACAGATGAGTTTGGACGGGCGGTCTATGTGGCCACTGGCCTGAAGCTGTCACGACACCTTGTGAACACTGTTTTCAAGATCTTTGATGTGGATCATGATGATCAGCTGAGCTACAAGGAGTTCATTGGGATAATGAAAGACCGGCTGCATCGTGGCTCCTGGGTAAATATGGGGGGAAGATCGATGGCTTTCTCCAGGTGTTTAAATGCATTTTTTTCAGCTTTCACTGCAATAACAGCTAATGATGCACACATTTATGATCCACTGCTGAGCCTTAAAACAGGTTTCTGAGATCCCAGTGGAGGAAATCTGGTTTGAGGTTTTGAATTGACACAATGCATTAACGTTTGTATCTGGGAGACAAATGTATTTTTAACATGAAAATCAACTGTTACTCACCATAGCACAGGATGCTTTGACAGGATATATTATTTAAACACATTTAAAGGTTTTAAAAGTAGTTTTTGAACAGTAAAATGTTGCAATTTGGTTGAAATATTGTAATTTATGTAAAAAAAAACAATATGCTATTATATTATACTCTGACTTGTACATATTAAAATGTATTAATGTGTTTTAAATGAGTAAAACATTCTTAATGACAAATATTCAAAACCTAGGCAGCTTACATTATAAAAATTTTAAATTACAACTAATTCGTTTCAATTTTATTTATTAATTTTTTTTATTTTTTGCTCAGAATTGGAAAATTGGAATTAAACAGAAAATGTAAAAAAATGTTTTTGGGGGAAACAACAATTTTAAGTAGTATTACGCTTATTGTATTTATGCTTAAAGGCTTTCTTGTCTTTGACCCATATACTATATTGCTGCCGAAATGCTTTTCGTCTGTGCAATTTTGCTGACATCTAGTGGCCATTTATTATTCACTTAGTATTCTAGTAGTCTCGTCAACTAAATGTCAGCATTTTTAAGATAATGTTTCTATTGATGACATAAACCTAAATTATCCTTTATATTATCCACATGACCCCAGGGATATAAAGGTGAAGAGAGATTCACGTCCTTTAAAGCCTGCATGAAGAAGGAACTCGCTGCTAAATAGGTAAGTTCATGGCTGAATGGAAAAAAATGAAGTGGGCATTATTCAGTGTTTTTAGTTTGGCTTCGTGATATTGCCTTGGAGAAGTCCAAATTAATGATACTGAAGGACAGCGTTAGCACTGCTCAGCATTCAGCCAAAGCTCTTTCTCTAGCATCAGATTACTCTGTAAAATTAATGTCTGCTATCCAGAGATACAAGATACCGGCCTAACACAGTGTATTAGGACTTAACACAGTAATAGAATACAGCCCAACCCCAAAGAAAAAGGCTTACACTATAAAACACCTAAAAACAGGGAACAATTAGGCTTACTGTGAGAATGTTTGAAGTTTGAGTGAAATAAACAGGTGTTGCTATTTTTATAAAGCACTTTGCATTCAAAGTATCACCTGTTGGATACGGTTATGATGTTGATAAATCATCATTTGATGTCTTTGATTTGTGCAGGTGAAAGTCCTGCTGAGTGCTTCTCTTCACCCTCAAGTCACACTGAAGAAATCTCAAGTTGGATTAAAGTTCTCAGTGACTCAATGCAATTATCTACCTGACCTGTGTCAAACTCTGTTAGATACAAATACCGCCATAATTAGATTAACACATGCTACCTCCCTAGACTGTAGTTACAGCTTTGTCACTCGGCTGGCACTTTCCGAACTCTTTAAAAAGCCATTAACTAAAAGGGATAACACTTTAATGAAATAGCCATGACACTTTTATTAATCAAAGAGTTATTTATTAAAGGTCTTATAAATTTAAAATGGGTCCAGTGCCCACATTTTGGAATAATTAATGATTTACACTTAAGTAGTGTCTGTATTTATGACGACATATTACTTTATAGATTTAAAAGGAATGTGTTGAAGCGAAAAGTGCTGAATTCTTATGGTGTGTACAGTTATTTATTCTATTTATTGATCTAGCTATTTTGTGTAAAGAAAAAGTGCTCTTGGCATCTTGGCAAAAACGTTTTTTTGGGGGGGGGCATTTTTATTTAATGCCTCTGTAGTTCTGTATTGGCAATGCATTGTTCTTATTGCTTCTCTAGGAGTTATAAGCCAGATAATCTTTCCTTACAATGAGCACATTGCTAACATAGTTTCTCTGAGCTTGTCCACTGCCCACCACCCAGATCAGCTTACACAGGGTCTGACAGTGCTGAGTGCACACAGCAATAATGAGTCCTCAGTAATCTCACAATGTGCTACACATACAGATCCCTCTCTCCACCTCTTTCATGAGTTTCGTACACTGCTCTCCTTTAAGAAACATCTTTGGAAGCCAAAACAACAAATGAGAAGAAACTGAATCCCACTGAATCAGACCTGGTTTCATAGAGATATAAATCTCTATGAACCGCTTTATAATGGTTTTAACTGACAGATCTTCAGAATACTGACAGTGCATTAGACTTAAGTTATTTCTGATTGTTCTTCTTGGTCACAATTTGCATATTATAGTGTGTGATTTTATTATTGTTGAAGAAAAAGGCCAGGGCTAGTTGTCACACATTACTCTAGTGAAATATTCTCAGGGTGTTTATTTTTTATTTTATTAGTCAACATCTGAGCAGATATTTTAAATCATTGGCAACAAAAAGCTTTACCCCCATTATTGTCCAGGGAATCATTTAAACAAAAAAACCCAACAACAGATCAACAGGCATTTGTGTATCTGGACATTTTACGCAAAACTTTGTCTTATTAATTTTTGTGACAACTGCCTTGTGTGACAATTAGCTCCAGCCTAACATGTGTTTCTACAGATTACAGACCTTATTTAATTAGCTATTTCATGTAAATCTTTTACGAAATTGAGATTAGCTTTTTCATTCATCTGACTTGCATCTGTCATTACCATTATGTGAAGTATACTTTTTATGCATTAGTATTCAGATTACTTAGAAGGTTTAAATTAAAAATAAATAAAAAAAACACAATCAGAATAATAATTTGTGTCATTTCTGGTCTATGCTTTACAAAAATTAACCATGGTTTTACTGCAGTAAAAGTGTAGCAACCATGTTTTTTTGACATATTGATTATCATTTGTATAATCACAGTTTTACTACAAATACCATGTTAAAAATAGAGTTAGTGTAGGCAAGCCATATTAATTGGTGGTTACCAAGGTTTAACTATAGTAACCATGTTTTTTTGGTTTTATTTAGTAGTAAAAAGGGTTGTTTGTGTCTGAAGACATATCTCTAACTGATAGACCGACATATTCCTGCTGAAAAAAACAGCATGTATCATGTATTAATGTTCAATCAAAATGTTTTATAGTACTTTTCTTTTGGCAAAAGTTTACTCATTTTATTTATTAAAGCCCTAAATAGTTTTTCTTAAAAAAAAGTGTGTCCCCAAATCTTGTGTCAACTCTGTTACCAAACCATATTGCCTTTATATTGGTGGAATTATCTCTCAGAATTGTGGAAGTTACAGGAAATTATGTCACTTTCACTCAATGAAGCACTGAAAATTATCTGCTCTCTGAGAAAATATTTTAATCTAAAAACTTCTTACACCAAGAGTTATTTTTAAAATGTCAAC
>JAUMHI010000055.1:14082057-14097821 GCA_032359435.1 Enteromius unitaeniatus
TGAAAATTATCTGCTCTCTGAGAAAATATTTTAATCTAAAAACTTCTTACACCAAGAGTTATTTTTAAAATGTCAACCCTGTTACCACAAAATCAAAAGGAAAACAGAATTTTTAACCCACATTGGGTTACTTAAAGCTATATTTAAAGTGTCCTATTTTTTTAGCATTTATGCCAGGAATTTTTGGAAAAAAATAAATAAAAATGTCTGCCCTGTTACACTATTGTCTCCATTGTAAGTCTACCTAGGTAACAGAGTTGAGGGTGACAGACGGGGACACCAACTGTATCAGCAATTATAGAATGACCTTACCTGTTTTTTTCAGCAGGGAATTATTTAAAGTTCCCCTATTATGCCTTTTCAAGTATGATCTTTCATGCAGTGTGTCATGTAGCTGTATGTGAACATAAACAAAACAAGTTGCAAAGATGTTTTTGTCTATCAAAAAGAATACTCGGCTCACATTCTCCTAAACGAGTCATCAGCAATTCGAATATTTTCCTGTTACGGCAACACGTCACAAAGTCACATATTTACATAATGCCCGCCCATGTTCTACGTCACAAACATCTTGCCCCGCCCACAAACAGTACAATCTCCACGTGGATCCGTGAAAGAAAACTTGTTTTATATGCCCTTCCGAAAGATGAATCTACAAAGAATGAGTGGTTAATATTAATTTTTTCAACAACAACATTTTTTACAATCTCTTGTTGTGTTCGTCTCATTTTACTGATGACTGCTTTTCCAATCTTGGGGAGTACAACATTCACCAAACGCTTTGTCTTAAAAGATGGATCATTGCCCAGTTTATTTGGAGGGGCTTGCTCCTCTGAACTTCTACCTGTAAGTATGATTAATAATTGATGATTGTATTTTCTAGCGATCGTTCAAAATACGTATTTGTGTACGTGATGTTGTGTAGCAACTCTGCAGATGTCTTGTTAATTGGCTAACTTACATTTCTGTAGTTCTGTTGTTCAGCTGTGGTCCACAGAATGTAGTCCAAACATTGTGACTGTCTGTCTGTCTCATTAGCTTAAGTAATGATAAACGATGTTTAATGAAGTGTTATGCATTACACAATGTTGAAGTTCACAACATAGAGGTGTGCTCGATTCACTTACAAAAAAGTAAATTGCAAGCACTTTTCACTTTAGTCCGTGCTAACCATAGACATATAAATACACATATTTACATGTCTATGGTGCTACTAGTTGACTATTCTCTCTGAAAGCATCCCTAGTAATGTCAGAAAGAGGGGGTACTAGCATCCCTAGTAATAGCCATACAGAGAGAGAGTTGCGACAACTCCGTTGACGCCAATGGACTATTTTTTTACAGCAATGGCGGATCATGGGGGCGTTCAATGGTTCCTGGAAGTTAGCGCCGACTGCAGCAGCGCCATAGAGTTACAACAGAACAGGCCGTTTATGGTGCACTTTTAAGAGGTAAGATGTTTAAAGAATAAGATTGTATATCATTGGCACATCTTAAACAAATTACCATGTACATTAAAGCATATTTACCCAGAAATACAGCTATGAATTAATTAGCAATAAAGTTACAAAAGTGATTCAATCAAGAGCAGTGAGTGATAGTTTTATTATTAGTTTTCTTCTGTGGTTTTATTTTAACAACACTGGCAGACTGCAGCAGGTTTAATAGCTTTCTGTCACATTAAGACCTGGTAGACATTAAGTGTTTACATTCATGTATACGTTTTATTTCAGCTACGACTGAATACTCGTATTGTATAAGAGTAAAAAACTACTCGACCAGAGGCCTTTTTTTATGGATGTTGTGAGAGGCTTCACTACACTGAATACATTTGAAAAAAGGCCTATAGCTAATTACAAAACCAAGATAAACGTCATATTGCCTATATTTTTTGCATATTATATTGCATATAATCACCTAATGTCATAAAGGACTGCCCCATCTGACCAATCACAGCAGTGAGGGCTCACAGGAAGGCGGGGTTTACACAGACTCATTCTTCGAACTACTTCACACGAGTCGTTTACGAATCATTTAGAAATGATTCAAATTAAATCTATTTTTGGAGAAAACTAAAGTGTGTACCTTACATACATGCAAACCTGTTTTAACAAGTAAAGCAATATTAGCAACCTTTAAAACGGCCCAATAAGGGCACAATGAAGCCGTTAAAAAAGATGTCGTGGTTCCTCAGACAAGCAAACCGGCTTTGGCTTGTTTAAGCTGTTTCAAACGTCAGAAAATGAGCTACAATTTTTTTTTTACTAAAACTACAGAAAAGAAAACCATTCATCCATTATAGTTTAGCAATTTAAAGTGCTAATGAACGCTGCTCTGGTGTTTTGTACCACTCTGCAGCATCAGTATTTTAAATGATGCTAGATAGGGAACACCTTTGCTGAATTATAGCAGATAAAGCTATTGTGAACCCGGTAGAATCGCGCTGTGGTGTATTAGTAACACCTTCACTGCATCGCGTGAGCGTCGTGTAAGTTTGTAGAAAGGGGCGGGACCGGTGCGCTCCACCGCAAACAAGAGCGACCGGAGGATGGAGGAGCAGACGAAGCGCAGCTGCACGCGGAAGACGGCATGATGTTTTAGGAGCAGTGCGGGCTCGGTGAGGCTGAACTTGTCGTTTTGGCCACTTTTGTTCATCAAATAGAAAGATGGCGCCGTCGGGCTCGCGTAGCGTTGACTGCTGGACAGTTTTATACTGGATCCCGGTGCTATTCATCAGCGCGATCGTGGCATGGTCCTACTACGCTTATGTAGTGCAGCTCTGCATAGGTAAGACTGGAAGCAGCTCTCTGAATGAAGTTGGAGTGAAACGGAGAGACAGAATGAATAAATAACACCTGGCCTCCACCATGTGTTATGCATATGTCTGCCTCTCTTACTAGAGCAATATCTGTTGAGGGGATTCATTTACTTCTGTTTTACTAAGAGTGCATGATTAGTGTCTTGTACTAAGTGGAATGAGATTAATTTATTTAACCTCTCTCTTTTATATGTGCATGTGTTTCTGAAAATGTCTGCATAAGAATCCTTAATAATATAATATTGTGCATGTCTCTGCTGACAAACTGAAAACATATATAGGTCAATGACTAAAAAGGATAAGAATGCATGTTGTACGATTAAAAAAAAGATATTTAAAAAAAAAAATACATGAGCCAAATTCATAGAAATGTAGTTGTAATTTATATTCTGTTGGTTTCATATGTTTTGTAAAAACATACTATTTAAAAATCATCAATTGAAAAGTGCAAACGCATCTACATAGTCTCTATATAGTGTCTGTTTCTCTGAAGCTACAAATATTATGCATTTTTAAAATGTATTAAGTATTTTTTTCTTAGCTTTGGTTTAAATACAATGCAACTTCAAAGTATATTTATAATATATGTATAGTAGTTGACAAATAACAATTGGACTGTGACATAGCAAAAAGAAAAAAAAGTTCATTCTTAGAGTTACAAATAGCACGAGAAAGGTTTATCTTCAGTGTTAGAGGTTTTTAAAAAACATTTTTCTGTCACATATTGACAGATTTGTTTATATATAGAAAGATTACAAACTTGTAAAGTGTAGGGTCGAGCCGCTGTTTTATGATTGCCACATTATTGACCTTGAATTGCTGGACAGTCTTTGGAAATATTAAGAAAATAAATGTAAATAATAATATTATTTTGAATAAATGTTTTTTTGTTGCAATCTCAGGGCAGTTAACACTGCATTTTTTTTACTTTGTGCTCCACAAAAATTAATTATACTAGTAATAATTCAGAAACCTCAAAGTGTGACGTCACTTACCCATATATACTTTATATTGCAATTACTCTGTAACTAGAGTCATTACAACAGAAAACTTCTCTCCCAGTGTTTCGTTGCAGTAAAATATTTTCAAACTTTGTTATATACTGTGTCATTTGTTTAGACTATGGTTTATTTATGTGTGTGCGATAAGCAAAGGTTTGTGTTCACATTAACTTCAGGACATCATTCGCTCCTCTGATAACATCTGCTATCATGGTCCCATAAAAACAGCATGAAGAGGCTTTATTGTTCGCTTAAATGGTGGATGATCATGAGGATGCCTGTTTTTCGCTGCAGACTAATGGTGTGTGTTTGAAGTCCTTTTAATAGAATCAAATGACATTCAAATATTTGTGCATAAACGAGCAGCTTTGTGATGTTCCTGAGTGAAGCTGTAGTGACCCGGCCTCACTTCTGTCTGCTGTTCCCACTGGCAGTTATGCTGAACCACAAACAGTGGGTCTTCGTAGGCTTGCTTTGTACTCAAACTGAGCACTTGACTCCATGCATTTTTTAAATGTATTAAGTATTTTTTTTCTTAGCTTTGGTTTAAATACAATGCAACTTCAAAGTATATTTATATATGTATACACAATTAAAACCCATAAAGGCATTATTGAAAGCTTCTAGTTTACGTTGGTTAGTACTATTAGCATTATAGTGTATTGTGCAAACAGCACAATACAATATAATTATACCAGTACCAAACAGTGTTGGTATAAAAGATCCGTTAATTTGCAATATCTTAGCAAGCCATGATAATGAGAGGTCAGTGAGTTTAACCGTAGGTGACAAATGTTGTTATGAACATAACATAACATACTGTCTACTGATCCTTATGTCTCAAAGCTAATCTCACCGCCAAGCTGTAAAACTCAACCTCACCAATCTCTACTTGACCTATTTCTGCTGTCAAATCACTTGTGCTGCACACTGAGTTTAGCAACAAACACATTTGACATTTCTTAGACAGCAACACTGACACCTTCAGGGAAGGAAACGGTTTCATTGTTGAAATTGCTAATAATGAATCTCGTCATCTGTTGATGGTTTTTATTACTTTAATGGAAAAGGTTGTATATTTTACATGTTGGTTGAAAATAAAAGTGTGCTGGTAGTGTGTGTACACAACCAACCTGAAATGATAAAAATCCTACCCTAGAAATTAATGAGATTTCTTCTTATTAATGCTACAAAAGTTATTCAGTCTAGAGCAGTAATTGATTTTCCATGGTTATTTTATTGTTTGGGTCATATTAGACAGCAGTATATACTGTGTATTACTCTGCTTTCGCTTCATTTTTGTGTGTATTGGACCGTTTAAGTGGAAAAAGACATGCAAGAGAACTTAGTTTAGTAACTTGCGTGTGGTGAGACAGCAAAACGCCTAATGTTACGAAGGTAACCCACGTTCCCTGAAGGAGGGAACCAAGACGTTACATATGGGAACTCGCATGAGAGACCAATCGTCTTCGAGTAATAAGAAAAGGCCAATGAATATTGGCGTGCATTTAATTACAGCCAGGTGCACCTTATCACATTGCAGCTTTTCGCTGAGGAGCCAAGTTGGCGTCAGCGCGGCACAGGTTTGTGGCAAGGGGATGTAATGTCTCCGTTCCGTCCTTCCATCCTGGGTTACCTTCATAACCTTAGACGTTCCCCTTCAGTCGAGTCACTCCGACGTTACATATGGGAACAGACCCGTGGAAAACCGGCGGTACGCATTACGCAGAGACCCCGGTGCCGATAGGCAAGCGTGCCAGCAGGAGAGTCTGCACGTAACCTTCCCAACGCCCCGGGGGTCAAAAAACAAGGACCTGCAGGGATGCCAGATATACTGAAGCATGGGTTGAGGGCGGAGACATGAAGTATAAACACGATTCTTGCATGTGAATTTCAAGGAATACACTATATCGATAAGATATAGGGAAACAGCCTTCTGGCTGATTGTGGACATAAGGTTTTTGTAGCCACAACCTACTGAGCGAAGGAGACCCAGTAGGAACCTCTAAGAGAAAGCGCACGGATCCCGTGGGAATGGCGCAGCCAGACACCAGCCGGCCTTCCACTACCTGCTCTTCTGATTTAAGACACCGGAGGACACAGCTTCTTTGTGAAAGTCATAGAACCTGGTGAAGGTGTTGGGTGTCACCCAGCCTGCAGCCTTACAGATATCTGCTAGAGAGGCGCCATGAGCCAACGCATAGGTGGAGGCAACACTCCTTGTGGAGTGGGCTCTCAAATCTAGGGGGCACGGCTCTCCCTGGTATAGATAAGACAGGGAGATGGCATCAACCACCCCGATGGGCCAACCTCTGTTTGGAGACAGCTTTTCCTTTCTGCTGACCTCCATAGCAGATGAAGAGCTGCTGAGAGCATATGAAGCTCAGAGTGCAAGGTGCAAGGCACGTACAGAACACAGCAACTCTAAGGCTGGGGCTGCCTCCTCCTGGGGCAGAGCTTGCAGGTTCACTACCTGATCTCAAAAGGGTAGGAACCTTGGGCACGTAGCCAGGCCGGGGTCTCAGGATAACGTGAGAGTCATCCGGGCCAAACTCTAGGCACTTTTCGTCGACCTGTAGGTCCCCTACCCTCTCGATGGATTAACCCAACGTGCAGCTCTGAGGAACCTTACCATGAGTTGGGTAAGGGGACCTAGGGACGCACACTCCACTGCATTGTGGTACGCTGCTATGGCAGCAACATACACTTTGTTATATACACAACATACACAAGTTGCTTACGGCACTCCAGCCCATGGAGGAGGCATCTGTGTAGACCACGACATGCTTGGACACTTGACCCAGGGGCACTCCGGCCCGTAGGAAGGCAAGGTCTGACCACGGGCTGAACAGACGGCGACACTCCGGGGAAACACCAATCCGGAGTGTGCCACGGTGCCATGCCCATCTCAAGCCTCGATTGTGTAACCAATGCTGACGTAGTCTCATATGAAGCAAGCCCAGTGGCGTTAATGCGGCTGTCATATGTCCCAGGAGCCTCTGAAAAGTTTTGAGAGGGACCGCTGTTTTGTACCTGAATGAGTGCAAACATGTCACATGCCTCACGCTTCTCGTGAGGCGGGCAGTCATTTCGACCGAGTCTAGCGCCGTACCGAGATAAGAGATCCTCTGCACTGTGGAGAGTTTGCTCTTTTATCAGTTGACCTGAAGGTCCAGATGGCTGAGGTGCCGTAGCACAACTCTCGCGAGTGAGCAGTCGTCAAGGTAGTTGAGGATGCAGATGCCCATCTGCCATAGGCGAGACATGGATCCCTCCGCGAACTTCGTAAAGACCTGGGTAGACAGGGAGAGGCCAAATGGGAGAACTTTGTACTGTACAGATACGCTCGACACTCGAATGCAAACCGCAGTAGGGGTCTGCGGTGAGGCAAAATCGATCCGTGAAAGTACGCGTTAGTGTGCGCTTCGGCATGAGCATCTTGAACGGCAGCCTGAGAAGGGACCGGTTCAGAGCTTGAAGGAGGATGGATCTCAGCCCACCGCTCTTTTGCTCTTCTCGATGAAGTAGGGACTGTAAAACCCTGACCTCATCTCGGCTGGAGGAACAGGCTCGACTGCATCCTTTGCCAGTAGGAATGCAACCTCTGCACGCAGGACAGCCTACTAGATCTAGATCACTGAACTAAGATATTTATCACATGTGATTGTGGTAATACTGTCAAAAACAAACAGTTAAACACAGTTACTTGTGTCTAAAGTAAAAGTAAACAAAGAGAAAAACGTGCCGGTATAAAGGGATAGTTCACTTAAAAATGATAATTGTTTAATAATATTTTTTTTTTTATAATCATCATTTACTCACTTGCATGTCCTAATTCTTTCTTGTGCTAAACACAAAATAACATATTTTGAGTAACCAAACAGTAGCTTGTCTTCATTTAATTTAATAAAGAAAATTATTTGAAAAGAATTGTAATATGATATTTTTTCCATATCGCAAGGGTATGATAACAGCCCTGCCCGCGGTGGGGCAGCCTGGTGGGAAACCTGGTGGGCAGACCCTACTTGCTATACTGGTTTCCGCGCTGGCGATCCAGGGCTCCAGGTCCGCATCTGAGGAGAGAAAAGATATTTGGTTAGATGGGAACCTCGGGGCACTGGGTCCAGAGGGATAGAAATTAGCTCTTTTTGTGAGAATTTTTTTTGTGAGAACCCGGAGGTGCGGGCGGCTCAGCGTCTGCTTGGGACATAGATGGCCACTGTCTCGCATCGGTGTGCACCTTGCCGCCTGACTCACCCTCTGATGCTGCAGAGGACATCTCAGCCTCTTCGGGTGCACCAAAGGAGATGCTGGGCCCAGTGGCATTTGGGGGAGCGCTCTGCTATGGAAGCACCACGGTGAGACTACGGGGTGCGGCAGAAGTCCGCGGGGCGAAGAACATTCTGACACGTGAGGTCCCCCAGGTGCCTCACCGCAGCAGCCGAAAAGCCTTTACGGCTCACCGAACTACCACGGGGAGGAAGCAAGGGGAGCTGTCTTACGAATGAGAGGCGCAACCTCAATGTAGCGATGGTCATTCGCTCACAGTGAGCGCATGAGTCATCCACAAGCGCTGCCTTGGCATGCTCCTGGCCCAGGCTGACAGTGCTCATGCCCGTCTGAGAGGGTGAGGAAAGTCCCGCACCCAGAAACGCACGGTCAGATCGACACCCTCTCCAACCGTGAGAAATTTGCTCTTTTTCTACCCGGGTTTGCCCAGGGAGGGCCTCTCGTGGCACACTGGTATGCAAAGGCTGGTAGACACCAGCCTTTGCAGCCTTTAAAAAGGCTCCAGCCTGCGGGGATCGCCGATCAGTCACCCAGTCACTACTGCTGACAGCGAAGAGAGCGCGTGAACTCGCAGGAACTGGATGCACTGCTTTAGACGAGGCTCTGAAGTGAAAAGCTGCAAGTGCATTACATCCGTGCCCTCTTATACTCACGCTGTGAGAAGGTGCATCTGGCTGTAATTAAATGCACGCCAATATTTATTGGCCTTTTCTCATTACTCAAAGACGATTGGTCTCTCATAAGAGTTCCCATATGCAACGTCGGAGTGACTCGACTGAACCATATGTATCAAAAGTTTAAACTCATATGGCTTTGTGTGATATTTATCATCTGCAATATTACTATAATTGTTGGGTTAACTCTGTGCAATTTGACAGTATTTTGTAAAAACCCATGCCTTTTAAACACCTATGGAGTGCACGCAGTACGTGATAAAGTCTAGTTGTGATAAACAGTGCACGTGTGTTCTTTCACTGCATGTTTCAGTCTATTAAAATGCATTAAAAGATCACAAAATTCAAAATATAAAGCAGAAAAAACCTTAACACAATCTTTGTAAAACAGTGAAATGTGATCTAGGGGTTTTATACAGTGTATGCCATTGTTAAGACAGTAAGGCCCAATCCAATTCTATTTTCTACCCCTTTGCCCTTCCCTTTGCCCCTTGAAATAAAGTGGAAAGGGGAAGGGTTAAATATTTTCCCCTAAGAAATGGGACACCACTACTACACTGTTATACGTCATCATCCATTGTCACTAGCTCCTAACATTACGTCAGTGCACATGCGCCGACGTAAGCACCGTTCATTTAAAATCTTTATAATGCCACAAGCACATCACAGTTTTTACATTTACTGAGTGCTCCCTAGGGTACACATACTTAATTAAAATATCCGTTTGGAGGTGCACTGCACTGATTTCATTTCTGCTCTGTGCTTCTGAGGAATTACAGTTTTTTTACTTTAGTGCCAGGCACTATCATCTTTCAAAGAGCATATTTTGGATAGAGAGCAGTGCATTCCAACCACATTAAATAAGAGGATAATCTAATGAGGCTTTTAGGACACTTCACAGTAAACTTAAAGACCTAGATATTTATTGAAGAAACTATATCCTTTTTTTTACTCTCAGAAAAAAAGGTACAAAGCTGTCACCTGATGCGGTACCTTCTGTGTCATCTGGTTGTATCTTGTTTTTAAAACTGAGCTATTTTCCTGTGTGGTTGTGTATCTCTATTCTCATCACCAAAGTATCGTTCTGAAAGCACACCAGTTGAGGTTGAGGTGCAAGTGAATTTGGGCATGTGACCAAGAGTCTACGTATAGCGTGAGTTCCAGCAACAGTGTTCAGAGAGCTGTGCTGAGAACCATCTGCTGCTCACTGACCTTCTACGAGATGCACAAGGAGTTTCTGACCTACTGTTTATACAATAATAGCCAGTGCAGAATTCAAATCATACAGCATTTACAAAGTTGTAGAGACAAAGTTACCTTTCTCTTTTTCTTTTCTCTGCAGAAACCATTGAAAACATGGGAGAGAAAAGTAAGTCAGCTTTTTTCTCACAGCGTTTCTACTTGTTGGAAATAATTGTTCTATTTTCTATTTCTTTTAATGTAGGTTACCATTCAAAGGATTGAAGTCAGTAAGAAAGAAAAATGTTTGGTGCACGTGTTCCCTTCTTTAAAAAGAAAAAAAAAAAACTTATGCAGAAAGGAGGCTGCACAACCATTTTCAACATTGATAATTGTTTATCAATTGAATTGTTTCTATAGCAGCAAATCTGTGTATTAGAATGAGTGTCACATGATTGTTCAGAAATCAATGGCAAATGGCAATGACATTTTAATCAATATAAATCATAATTAACAGACAATTTTAATAATATTTCACAATATTTTACAATATTTCACAATTTGACCATATTTTGATCAAATAAATGCATAGGAGCGTTGAAAACTTTCAAAAAAAAAAACTTCAAGGGTTAGTTCACCCAAAGTTTTGTCACTAATTACCCCTCATGTCGTTTCAAACCCATAAGACCTTTGTTCATCTTCGGAACACAAATTAAGATATTTTTGATGATATCTGTCCCACCATAGACAGCAACACAACTGAAATAATCCCAGATCCAGAAACGTAAGGTACAAACCATGTGACATCAGTGGATCAAGTTTAGTTTTGCGACGCTACAAGTAGGGCTCAGCAATATATTATGCGCATCTCATCAGTAAAGACGGTTCTTTGATTAGCGGGAAAACTCTGTCAGCTGTTTATAAAAGGAACGGCAGCTCATAAACAGAGCCGTAGATCACTGAGAAGCTGTGCGTTAGTTTCGCAGGTGATTCAACGCGCAGCTTCTCAGTGATCGACGGCTCTGTTTATAAGCTGCCGTTCCTTTAAGTTAATTTTAATATAATAATTTCATTTTATATAGGCTAAATGTATTTAAAATTACAATAATTTTTAAAAAAGATTGTCTATGTTATATCTATCTTTTTTTTAATCACTTTTTAATATTTGTTTTGTATCACAGTAGTTTACCTCCTGGTATATCATGTTCTTTTCATCATGTTCGCGTGGTCATACTGCCAAACCATCTTCACAAAACCTATGAACCCACTCAAAGAGGTTAGTATATTTAATTATGGAAAAAAGTTATTTATGAATAGATATTTGTTTCATAGATTACATTTTGAGTAATCAATAGAAGACACCTGAAGAGACTAGAATACGTTTGTCTCTATGTAAGAAATGAATTTAAATGTTATTGCACAGCATGATTTATGAGGTGTTGGCTTATAATGGATTTGATTTTTCTGCAGGCAGAGATTACTGCGTAATATTTGTAGATATATGGTATGACTCCCATTAGTATGAGTCTTTGGTTACACGCATTGCAAAAAAACAGCATGTTTGGGTTGTAAACTGCATGCGATTGTTGCTGTAACTGTAGCAAGCGGTTATTATGTCAAGCCGAGAGAATGAGAAACAAACTGTAATAGAGAAACCACATATGGCTGGCAATCAGTCATACTCCTCTCTCATCTCTGAGTGCAGAGCATGCTGCTTGTCACACAGAAATATCAAAATGTTTTGGTTATTCGTCTGTTCCTTTCAGTTCCACCTGTCACATTCTGACAAAGAGCTATTAGAGCGTGAAGATCGGAGAGAATCTCAACAGGAGATCTTGAGGAGAATTGCTAAGGATTTGCCCATTTACACACGCACCATGTCTGGAGGTGGGCACTTTTCTTTAAGTTCAGCACATCCGAATTGTCCCTCGGTTAGCAGGCCCAGTTTGCAACAGTCCATTCAGCCCATATTTAGGTTCAGTAACAAGTAATGGCCGCAGACAATTGCATTTGTTTCAATCTGTATTCAGTCTTCAGCGAATCCTATCGATCTGTGTTTTAACAAGCTGTCTTGATACAGCTATCCGCTACTGTGATCGCTGTCTGCTGCTGAAGCCTGATCGATGTCATCATTGCTCTGCCTGTGATATGTATGTCTTTTCTCTTCATTTTTAAAGACACAACACATATTAGATTTGTGCTGGGTTGCATTTTAACAGCTCCTCCCTCTGTCGTTTTACAGGTGCATTTTAAAGATGGATCACCATTGTCCGTGGTATGTACTTGCTCAGTAGATTAAATGCAAAGCAAGAATAAAAAGGTTTTTGTCTTGGAAGAAACACGTGCACCAAACATTTCTGTGTTTTTATTAGACCCCCTAAAAAACCTTTTTTTTGTTGTTGTTGCAATAAACGAAATTCAATTTCGTAATTTAAAGATACAATTAAATGTTTGATTGAAATACAATAAAAATAAAATGTTAATAATGAGTTAAAATCTTAAAGAAATCCAAGAAACGATAATGATTTTATGAAACAGTTTACTTCCACACACTTTAATTGCACTTATTGTGATCTGCTTAGGACCCACTAACAGTTTATAGGTGAAACTTTTTGCTTGCATTTTTTTTTGTTTGTTTACAAAAAAGATGATCATTTCTGTATAAATCACATCACATTCAAACAAAATCATACGTAATTCCCATAAATTTAAATGTATAGATAAGTAGTACATTGTAGTATTTATAATATGTAGAATGTTTCAACTGCAAGGGAAAAAGTTATATTGTGCAGCTAATAAATAGGCATAATATTTTCATAATATTTTGTATTATTTAAGTCAATTATTATTATTTAAATGTACTGAATCTGATTATACTACTATTTACATAAATAATTAGAATAGAAAGGTTCAACTGCACATTGTTCCTTGCTTTTTTGCTTGTTATTGCAAATATTGGGCAGTATTTTTCAATCAAAATAGATATTAATATCCAGTTTTATTGAGGCTAATAGAAGCTTTTTATCTTCTTTGACAGGGTAAACAATTGCGTGGGCTTCGCCAACTACAAGTTTTTCATGCTCTTCCTAGCATATTCTTTGTTGTATTGCCTCTTCGTCACTGCCACAGACTTGCAGTATTTCATTCAGTTCTGGACTGTAAGTATGAATTATTAATTTCTTCGGCTTATATTTGGAAACAGAAATAATTTGAATGTGCAGATAGACTATCTGTAATGGAATAGCACACCAGCTGGAGCAATATCATTGCTTTTCAACAAAAAGTGTGCTTTTATTTTCGAAAGGTTGATGGTAAAACACATGAACGTCTGATCCAATATTTGGTAGGACTGAGTCAATCACAGATGTTAATGCTTTGATTGACCGACTTATTCCTCTAGTTCCAGTAGTTTTTGATCGTCTCCCTCAGCATAACACTTTAGGTTTTGCAATTTCTGTTAGATCTGTTAGTAGACAAGCAAACATAGACATAAAATATTTTGTAGTCTGGCAAAGATGGTCCATAGAGGCCATGTATCCCTCTTCTGCTTGCTTCCATTTGTCCAGTTAAATTCTTTCAACCGTTATGATGCCTTCCACAGACTATATTATGGTCTGTAAAATTCTAGCTTAAATTAGGCTGTTTGTTGTTTATTTGTGTTTATCATGTCTGTTTGTTGTGTATTTAGAGTCTTTCCCGTGTTTCTCACAGAATGGTCTGCCCGACACCCAAGCCAAGTTTCACATCATGTTCCTGTTTTTCGCTGCCTCCACGTTCTCAGTGAGCCTAGCGTTTTTGTTTGCTTATCACTGCTGGCTTGTCTGCAAGAACAGATCCACCTTGGGTGAGTGGGCTGTGCTTTAATTACCCTCGGATTTCAGTAGTAAACACAGGATCATCAATAGTGTGTGTTTTGCGTTCTGTGATTGTCTGTCTGCCTGATCAAATACGTCTCATACATCAAGTGGCTCAGATCTGGGGCAGGTGGCGTTAAGGTCTTTTTGCAGTCTGCCCTTTGTGGCAGATCCTCAAGGGAACATGTATCTGTGACGACATGTCCAGTCTTCTGGCAAAAGCAAGTGTGTCAAGATGCATTATGGTTGAAAATGTGGAAAATTCATGTCCGCAACAGACATATTCTAGTCTTAACGTTGTGAAGCCTACTGTATCATATTTGATATGTGGATTTCTAAATGATTTACATGATCAAAGCTTTACTGAAAAACCTATTGTATACAATCTATAGGTTTTTTAGCACACTGTAGAAAATGAATTTAACAGGTTGTAAAAAGGCTACAGTAAAAACTTGTACAAATAAAGTTTTCATTAGAATTACTTTATTGGACATTACATGTAATTTTATGGTAGTATGCTGTTTTTGGAAGTTTAAAAAGAATGTGTAATTTAAGGTGAATAACCGTAGATTTGCATTCCCAGAATTCCCTGTTACATTTCAAATTTGATGTTTTTTATTATTGTTAAAATAACTATTTCTTTATTGGGTTTTCTTTTTGTTCATTAGGGTTGACCTAATAACCTAAAACGTTGCTATGCTATGCTGCAATTTTTTTTTTAACTGTAAATTTTACAGATTAGTTTTTTTTTACAGTACAGGTGAAAGGCCTTTAGTATAAATGAAAATATGTCACTCTTCCAATTTATAGTTTGTGCCTTTTTACTGTGAAAATAATTGTTTTTTTATTGTTAGTAAAAAGATGAGCCCTTGGATTATCCATATATCATTTTTGAGAGTTAGGGTTAGGAACTTATAGTTAGCTGCAAAAAGGCCAGCGGCCCGAAATAGTTATTTGAACGTGCTACAGCGCGGCGAACCGGCTGAACTTGAGCTCGCTGCTGGAGTAAGTAACAGCCAGTGAGACAAGCTTTTTAGAGGCATGACTTTCTCAGCGGGTGCTGGCGCGGCGAGCCCTTTAAGACATAGAGCTTGCAGCGCGCCCTTACGTATTAGAAATCTAGCGCTTTCCACTGTGCGGGGGAAATGACGGCCATATAAAGTAAAAGTCCAGATTGGAATGCAGTTGCCAATGTTGGACACTTAGACTTAACCCATAGCATAGCGTCTACAACCCATTTAGCAAGCCTGTGCTTCCAGACCAGTAGCCATTTGGCTCGGACATCGAGGCAGACAAACAGCTGGTCAGAGCGCCTGAGTGCCTCAATGTAGGCTCTCAATGCCCTGACCGGGCAGAGGGGTTGAAATCATCACCCTCAGAATGTGGAGCACCACAAGGGAAATCACCTGCATTTTAATACGGTGAGGAGAGCAATTTCGGCACATAGCTGAGCCTTGGTTTCAGGATGACTTTGAGTCTTTCTGCCCGAATTCCACAGTTTTTTCCCTCCCATCAAATCCCATTAAAGCTTGATGTATCAAATATAATATTAAAATTTCTATATGTGTATATATAGTAGGGCTGGGCGATTTGGCCTAAAATTAAAATCTTGATTAATTGAACATTTTAACTCGATTACGATTAATGAACGATTATTTTATTCATTTTGCCCTTATAGTTCACTGACAAATCTTGTACAGTAAATATGCTCTAAAATAAATAGGGAAGCACATCAATGTTGAACAACTGAAATTAAAGCACACATTGCCTATAACTAGGCAATATCACTTTATTCTTATAAAAAAGTACAAATAAATAAAATAAATGTTTAATGTTTTTCTTATTATAAGTAGAAAATAAGCAGTATCTCTTCTAAATAAAGTAACTCTTGTATATCCTGTAAATAATATTTTAAACAGTGCATTTCTTGCATCTTCTGTAAACAAAT
>JAUMHI010000055.1:14097921-14122383 GCA_032359435.1 Enteromius unitaeniatus
TCTTTGAAAAATTTAATCAGTTATATGTTCTGAATGTCGATTTCGATTAATTTTAGATTAATTGCCCAGCCCTAATATATATATATATATATATACACACACACACACACACACACACACACACACACACACAGTACAGGCCAAAGGTATGTCGGCTGTGTTGTAACCTGACTGACTTCTGCACAACACAACTGATGGTCCCAACCCCATTGATAAAGCAAGAAATTCTAATTCACACACCTGTGAAGTGAAAATCATTTCAGGTGACTACCTGAAAATCCTAATCCATCCCTTCAATCAAAAGGTCCGTAGCTCAGAATGAATTTATTTAGATGATATTCTGATATTACTGATGTCATAACTGACACTTTTTACAACTAGTTTATAGTTCATGTTTCATGAACATTTCATGTATTTAGTCAATTTCTTACGAATATTTATTAAAACTTAACTAAATTTTTGATTAGTAATATGTTAAAATCAACTAAAATTAGTTAAAATCAACTTTAAAGTTGTCCAAATTAGAGCTTATAAATAGCTCTAATTTGGACAACTTTAAAGTTGATTTTCTCAGCATTTAGATTTTTCTATACCCTCAGATTCCAGATTTTCATATAGTGTGTCTCGGTCAAATATTGCTCTATCCATCCAAATCATACATCAATGGGAAGCTTATTTATTCAGCTTTCAGATCATGTATAAATCTTAATTTCAGAAAATCAACACTTACGACACGGGTATATATGAATGAAGATGTATGAAAAATCTTCATGTGGTTTAATTTTTTCCCCTGTCAGAGGCTTTCAGAGCTCCTGCATTCCAGCACGGACCAGACAAGAACGGCTTCAGTTTAGGAATAACCAAGAACTTCCGCCAAGTGTTTGGAGATGAAAAGAAATACTGGCTGTTGCCTGTTTTTTCAAGGTATCAGTTATTGTTCAGTAGCAGTGAAAAAACTGGTGTAAGTGTTCTGTAATCTCATTCCCTCAGCATCACATTGTGTTTCTGCAGTCTGGGCGATGGCTGTTCATTCCCCACATGTCTGGTGAACGTAGACCCCGAACAACCCTCCTCACCCTCTGGACGCAACCCTTCAATCAAAAGGTCCGTGGCTCAGAATGAATTATTCATTTAGCAGACAGAGTTGTTTCTGATATTACACTGCAAAATCTAACCGATGTCATAACTGACACTTTTTACACCTTTACGTACAATTGGTTAATTTTAATTGTAAAAATCTAGTAATCTGCACTATTTGCATACTATGTCTTTGTTACTCAGTTGCCAAGCTAGTTTATAGTTCCCAGGAGTAAATGTTGAAATGAACTGTTATTTTATTTGTTCTTGCTCAGATCTGTTAGTGTTTAATGTTGTGTTCTGTTCTGTTTGGTTTCTGTTACCTCTGCATTTTTAGGAGGTTATTGTGCTAAGAAGCAGCTGTTTTGGATGGAACATCCTTACAGGATGAGGATGGGACATTAAAGGAATAGTTCATCCAAAAATGAAAATTATACCATAAACCACTCACCCCCAATCCAAGTGTATATGACTTTCTTCTTTCAAATAAACAGTCTTTTTTTGTTTGTTTGTTTTTAATCTTTCCTGACTCTTCCAAGCTTGGTAATGCTGGTGGATAGTGGCCAATATTTTTAGCAGATATATCCACAAGTACTGTGACATGCAACTAACCTATATGCCTTCGGGGGGGTTATCACATGTACTCTGAAGCAGATCAATGGATTTTTGTAACGAAAATATTCTTTTCTTCTTTGACCTATGACCTATTGCTCTAGCGTAAAAAAACTGGAAGTCATTTATTTAGGCTATAATTTTAAAACTATAAATATTTTTGTTACAAAAACCCATCGATCTGCTTCAGAGTACATGTGATAACCCCCCTAAGGTCAGTTTTAGGTTGCAGTACTTTTGGATATATCTGATTTACGGAGCTTCAAAAACATGGCTGCTATCCATCAGTATTATCAAACTTGAAAGAAGAAAGAAGAAAGTCATATGGCTTGGGAGTAAAATATGACGTATTTGTCATTTTTGCGTGAACTATTTCTTTAAGGTCATGTCCACACTAATACGTTTTCATTTGAAAATGCATCTTTTTCTCTTTTGGCCTTCCATCCACACTGAGACAGTGTTTTCGGTGAAGGAAAATTGAGCTTTTCGAAAACACTCTCCAAAGTGGATACATTTGAAAACGCTGTTCGAGTCGCTATGTGGACTGTGAAAACGATGACGCATATGATGCAGTCATGTAACCAATTCAACTGAAATGGTGGACGGCATTGTACAGCAGTTGTTTTGTTTTCTCTCAATTTTGGCAGCCCTATTAAAGATCAATATCAGTTTGTAAATGCTATAGCTCATTGTCATTTAAATGGACTCATTTAAAGTAAATAAACGGCACTCGGAAATGACACAGATTGAATAGTCTTACGTTTCACGCATGCGCAGTACAGGAACGTAAGCGTTTTCCATCATTTCAGATCAACTCTTTAGTAACGATTGAAAACTATAGTGTGGACGCGTCGTGTTTTTAGATGAAAACGCTGTTGTATCAGTATTAGTGTAGACGTAGCCTAAGACTACTATAGTAGATAGTAGTAGCTCAACTGAAATTAATTACATATTCATTTTTATATACACCTAGTATAGAATTAGTTTGCAAGTACGTAACATTAGATTTTACAGTGTATGCAGCAATATGAAAAAATATAAAAATATGCAGAGGAAAAGCTTTACATAGCACTGAGTCATGAAAGAAATTTGTGGTAGATATTACTTCTGGTTCCAATGTCACACTAGAAATGCACTGCACTGATGATATGCATTCATGCCCTTTTCATTCTTTTCTAGTGTTGGAGAATCCCATCAGTTTCCACCAAAACCTCTGAGAGAGTCTCAGAGTCGGCTGCTGAATAACGGACAGTCAGAGGGAAGTGAAGACCGAGACAAGAGAGGTGATGCACCACGTCTGAGATCAATACAAATCACTGCTAATTTGAGTGTTCTGTGTGCCTTGATTATAGATATGACGTACATTTGCAGCTATGAATGTTTATTACAGTGTGGTCAAACAACATGCTGCTCAATCTGAATTTATTTAACAGGTACGAGCAACCCAGCCTTGACTATTGAGAAGGAAACTTAGGAGTGTGTTAATAAAACAGGTTTGTTACTTTGTGTGTACTTATTGCTTGTGTGTAACGTATGATTAGGACTGTAACATTTACTACCATTTGGGGTCAGTTTTAAAAGAAGTTTCTAAGGCGTCACTGATTTGATAAAAAAAAATACAGAAGAAAACAATAATTGTGAAATATTATTAAAGGGGTCATTTTGCTGCCAGATGCACTTTTTCAAGTTGTTAGAAATGAAATGTGTGTTGGCATTTTGTGTACACAGGTGCACAGAACCACCCTATAATGATAAAAATCCACCCAGTGTTTTTTTTTTGTAATCTCCTTGCGTTTTCCCTTTTCTCAAATTGAGCCGCCTGACCACGTGACGTCACAAGGTCGCCTTGATGTATTTATGCATGCTGTGTGATGGTGATACGTAGTTGATTGACAACAGTGTGTCACACAGACTGAACTGGTGTCTTACCTCGGACCCGCCCTGAGAATAGTCCGAGATGCAGAGACAAGCATGACTGAGGTGTTTTGTTGTTGAATGTAAAAATGAACAGAGCAGTAGTCATTTACTCCCGAAAAACTGAGAGGCTGAAGACGCAGAGGATTAACACGAACTTATGTTTGGACCTGAAGGGAATGCACCCTAAATGCATTTATGTTCACACAAATCATTCATGATCCAGCCTTACCTACGGAAACAGTCAGTATAATGTGCAAATCGCCTTTCCTAATAATGTGCTAATTAGCAAGTTTCACTATGAATAAATATCCACTGAGAGTGCCTTGGCAAAAATGGGCGGAGTCAGCAGAGCTCGTGAAGGGGAAGTACACAGGACAGTTTTCAAAAGAGCTGTTTTTGACAGGGTCAAATTAGCATTTTTTTGTTCAACCATTAAGAAAATGGTCTACCATTAAGAAACTATATTATAGAGTTTTCATTAAGACCCTAAAGAATCATCAGGTTGTGGAAAATTGGCATTATATGACCCCTTTAAAATGACTGTATTCTGTTTTTATGTGTTTTAAAATGCTATTTATTCCAGTGACGCAGAGCTGAATTTTCAGCATCAGTACTCTAGTTTTCAATGTCACGTGATCCTTCAGAAACAATTTTAAACCATGCTCAAGAAACATTTCTTCCTATTATAAATGGGTTTTTTTTGGTGTGGAAACTTCTGTGATATTATTTTTGGATTCTTTTAAGAATAGAATGATCAAAAGATCATTTATCCAAAATACAAATATTTTGAAACATTTATAAATGTATTCATTTTTAAGTAATTTTAAGCATCCCTGCTGAATAGAGGTATTCATTTTTTTTTTTTAAATATAACTGATCCTGATTTTGAATGGTAGTGTAGCTACAAAATATAATATAATCATACTTTTGAATGACTTCTAAATGCTTTCTATTTTTCTAAATGAATTGACTTTCTTTCTCTAGGGGTTTTGTGCTAAGGATGTCTGTTGTCAGTGGAACAGTAAGGACGTCTCCCCTGCTCTTGAGACAAGAGCTCTCTACCTATTGAGTTGCTGTCCTTCACAAGAGCTGACAATGCAGGAGTATGCTGTGTACTGTACATACATGAAGGGCTACAGAGCCTCTTGTCCTTCTTGCAAACTGTATGGCTATCTTAACGTGCCTAAAGATGCCCGCACATGTGGCTGAACATTTGGTAACATTACCGTGGTTCCAGCAAGACCCACATTTTTAATCATGTAGAAGTTTGTATGGTAAATGCCTTGAATATAGCTTGCGTGGTGTAGGCAGTGCTGAAGAAGGTGGCGTTTGTTTGTTAGTCTGGAAAATGTGAAGTATTTATGCATGCTGTGTGATGGTGGTACGTAGTAGTCGTTTGTCATGTTTGAAATGTAAACAATGAAAAGCCCAAGTGCTTTTGCACTAGACTTTGACAAATTTGACCCTGTTTTTGATACTGCATTGTTGAAATGCAGCAGCATCTCTTATTTTATTCGTTACCACAGATACACATCATGACTATAATCTGTTTTACTTGACAAAGTGTCAGCGAGGATCTTGTCCATCACATTTAAGTCTGGATCCCAGCTGTCATGAATTTTGCAAAGGGTCATACACAGGCAAAATGACTGATGTAGCAAATATTTTAGTCCATTTTTTAGCGCTGGATATTCAGACAAAAGCACTGTTTATTCATTTACCTGACAAGCACAGGGAAGACAAAAATACTCTATATGCACTTTGAACAGCGCTTTTTAAATGATTTCATTCTTTGTTCTGATGTTTTCTTGATGGTTCTGTCGAATCAAGTATGCAAAGTATATAATGTATTGTATTGACTCTATATACATTATTGCACTGCAGCCGCAGAGAATATTTCACTATTAAAAGTCTGTATATTTGATTATTTTAAACATACTTTTCATAACCCTGTTTGCACAATTAATGCAAAACTTAATAAAGATGTGCTTTTGTATCACATCTGATTTATCTAAGGGCTCTGATAATGTACTTGCCACCATATTTCTGATCTCTGTTTGATTCAGCAGTTATTGCATGTAAATGTTCTTGATTTTGACTGAGGCGCGAACAAAACCTCGGAAATGCCAAGACTTGTGGTGTGTTGTCTGTTTTGTAGTTTTTAATATGGAAATGTCTGTTTATTTTGTGATTAGGTTCACACACCACATAAAAAAATGAACTGTGATACAAGATTTCTACTGGTTCTTGCTTTCGTGTATGTAGACCAGCCGATTGTTGTTGCTACTTTAGTTCTTTTTGAGAGTATGTAAAATTCTGCTGGCTATCTGTGTGTTGGTAGCTTGACGCGTTTTCCGTCAGACTCTGTATGATTATGCCATTGAATGATATGCCTTGATGAGTGTTACTGTAAGAGAAATAAAGTGATATTTTATTAAGTGCTACAGTGTTGTTTTAATATTGTTTCAAACTGTTATAGCATCATTTATAGCACCTGTCCATTAAAGGAGTAGTTTAGCCAAAAATTTTAATTCGCTGAAAATTCAGATCTACATCATGGAGTTAAATGATGCAGCACCACCCTAAAATGGCTGTTGTAACAATCTGCTTTAAAATATATACATTTTAAAAACATTTGACCAAAAAGAGCTTTGAAAAAGGTATGACTTTTAGGATTTGGAGGATATGCCAACTCCAAATTTTGCTTTGCTTATATCCTTTTAATTAACTAGCTGGACAAGTAATTAATGAAATGTGTTCCATTTGCTTTTCTTTTACGTTTGCATGTCTTCCTATGAGCCACGCTTAGTCTACTCTGTAAATTAAAGGCTTTTATATGCATATTCACTATTTATTTTTTACAAGCTGACCTGAACATATATTATATTGTTAGTGGCACTTAGTCTACATTTTTAAATCTTTATTTGAATATGTTAACATAAAAACATGCTCTACAATATTTCTATAAATAAACCTCTGACAGAGACCCCTCCTATCAGCCAAGCAGTGTGTTCATAATTAGGAAGCATACTGACATCATCCATAGCGATGAGGTCAACTTCACATTTACTCTTAGCTTAAGACTTCTCTCTATTCCTTACTACAAGTTTGGCTCAGCAGCTTTGTGAATAGGTTTTAAGAGAAACCCTTTACTGCTATTTAGGAGAAATCTTGGTGGTAAAATAAATTGTTTTGTGAATACGGTGTGAGTGCTTAATTAACGGACATATGAATTGCTTGTGGATTATGGTGGTATTTTTATCAGCTGTTTGGGCTCTCGTTTTGACGGCACCCATTCACTGCAGAGATGAGCAAGTGATGTCCCTAAATTTGGTATTTTTATTTTTGGTTGTACTATTCCTTTAAGAATGGTGCAATAAAACTTTAACGCAGTATAAATCTAAACAGATTTTTGAATATGTTAGAAAAATCTGGCTTTTATTTCCAAATGTTCTAAAAACAGTCACTCTTTATATTGCATAATACCAATGTGGACACTGTACACACCAAGATGATAAACAAACGGGAGGAAGGCGGTTAAGAGCTACCAAAATCGTTTACCAAATCAGACATTCAAAAGAACAAGCTGTGTTCATGCGATTGACATATCTATAAAAGCTCAGATCAGTTAACACAGCATTTATTCAAATGTTTCAACACATGCAGCAGATCTAGGCAACACAGAATTGTAAAGCAATACAATACAAAAAACAAAAAACAAAAAAAAAAACAGAGGAAAACGGAGGAAAACCCCAAACAGCACAAAATGTGCACCATTCATAAACCAGCACTACAAGTAAAACTAATTCCACTGATACTGAGTACATGACTTGGCTAAGATTTCTTTTAAGAGGCATTATTTCTTAAATGAATAAAAGGCTTTGAACTTTTTTGATACTAAAATACTACAAAACCTTTAAATCTCTTTTAAAAATGAAAATGGAAAGACAGTCTTGATCCAGACGTATGAGGTGACCTCAGTTCACTTAAATAGTGGCAGTTACATCATCACTCTTAATTTACTTGTGTGGTAAAATCTGTGCTAACCCAACATAAAGGGTAAAATCAGTGCAAGGCTTTGCTTTACAATTAAGTGCCTGTATTTACCTGTGTCTGTGAGATCCTCCATCTGCCTAAAGCTATTGCGAAGAGTGAGAAATCAGTACTTCTGTGATCAGGGAATGACAGTTCACGTAGGTGACTGGTGTACTTGGGTTTCGCCAAATTAGTCGATGAACTACGCAGCTGTACACAAGAAGAAACGGATGCAATAAATTAACGATAAAAAAGAACATAAAAAGTAGCTTAATATTAAGGCTGAGCTGTGGGGGGAAACTAAAACACCAAATGGTTCCTCTTCTTTAACCATAAAAGATGAACGTTGTGTAAGAAGATTTAACCAAGAGAAGGCAACAAAGGGAAGTTTTTTTTTTCTCTGTTGGATGGGAGTTTTAAAGTGCAAAATCCTATTAAATCCTTCATGAAAAACAAAACAACAACAACAACTAAAAACCCATGTTTTGAGCCCTGTATATGAGGTTTTTTATGGTGAGGGATTCTTGTTGTGTCATGACTGCTGCTTGTTTGCCTCCTCCTCGTAAGCGTTCCCGGTGCCGTTCTGGACATAGGATGAGCCTGAACCCAGTCCATACAGGTGACCACAATACTTTGCGTCGTCAATGTGATCCTCAAAAAACATCTGCAACGACAACGTTAGATTTAGTACAAATTTAAAAGGTTTCTGTGATTTCGAATAAGCATAATGATTTGTTTTTTCATCTGAAGGCACACCTCTCTCATCTTGAAGAAAGCCATTCCTGTGAGGAGTGAGTCAGACCCTGCCTGATGCTGAGGTCCAATTCTCTCCAGCTCAAGCTGCTCTGCCACTTCCTGCAGACCGCCCTGCACATCACATGACAGAAATCAGGCACAGATTCCTTCTATTCACACAGGCCGCTACAAATTAGAGTAACCCCTGATATCTTTCACAGCAATGCTACCAAAAACAGTGTGATGCAAAATTAGGAGATCTACAATGCCTATAACTTTTTTCATTTGCTCATCAGCCAAAACATGTCAAAGTGAAAATATATCTTGCAATGCTCTATTACACCGCCTAAACTATGCACGTATTTTTAGTATCAGTAATGAGTATATGCATCTTTAATAGTGATAATCAGTCTTAGGTTTAGTCTTGGGTTTGTAAGTATACGCATCAACCAGTGGCAATTATTCTTAATAGTTTTAGTTAAAAGACAACAACATTAGACAACAATCTATTAAAAATTAATTAATAAAAAAGTATTAATTGTTTATACAAATATGTATTATTATTAAATATTATTATAAGTATTATTTAATTATTATTTTTTTTATTTTTTTTAAAAAGGAGAAACGTTACCTTGCTTAGTTTACTAAAACTAAATCAGAAGTACAAAAAAATGCTAAATATAAATATTTTAAACTCAAATTCAAATACAAAAGTGAATATATTAAAATGTAAACTGAAAATAAAACAATTTACAATAATCATATTTTGTTACTTTTGGTTGTTTTTCGCTACTCAGACTAGTCTATTTAAAGATTTGAATCTATTTAAAGTAGGGATGCTCATTTCGGTTATTTCTCATAACCAACAACTGACGCTCGTTCACCGATTATTACCGGTTAACCGACAACATTATTTTAAATTAGAATTTAATTCAATTTGAAAGGATAAGCGCCCGTGACCCGTTAAAAATAGTAATATTTGTTTTCTGCGGATTCATTGTGCATGTGCAAAATCTATTTCATATCATACGCCTGCAGACATTTTGTTAATTAATCGGTCAAAATTCATATCGGTCGGTTAACGGTTAAATGGTTAAATTAGGGATGCTCATTTTAAAGTTAAGATATATATATATATAAATAAATGAATGAAATTGACAACAAAATAAAAAAACACAAAAATGAAAATAATTCAACTAAAAGTTTAATATAAATACATATTGTAACAACACACATTATATATATATATATATATATATTTAAATATATATAAATATATATTTATTTATATATTCTTCTTTGTTTTTAAGTGTTTTTCTGTTTTATTTTGTGCACAAAAAATGTGCACTTGTGTGTTGTCAAATACTGATATATAAGTCCATGAGTGTGTAAATGAGCCTGTGTAAAGCCTGTATTTAATCTATTTAAATTGCAAAATACCTTCAAGTTCTTACAGCTCTTCATGAGGTATTTCACATCATAAATGATGGGAAAAAATAAACGAAGCATCTCGAAGAAGTCAACCTCTTCATCTGGCAATTTTGAGTTGGACAAAATTTTAATCAGGTACCCAAAGTCATAGCCACTGTTTGGAAAAGAGACCAAAATCAGCTTGTCTGTATAATTCATTGGACTGTGACTTTAGACGTGTACTATAAGCACAAAAAAGAAACCCATTTTTAAACACTACTGTACATTTTCTCAAACTGTGAAGAATCTGGTTGTGGTCTGAATCAGCACTCAAACACTGTGTTCATTTGACTATGTGAATATTACTGTAAGATTACCTATGGAATGAGAGCCACTTGACCCCCTCACAAAGCACCACACCTGAGGTCATAAGCAGCTCAGCAAAGTACAGTGTCTCAATACCCTCGTCCTCATGCTTCTTAAACTGGATACCTGACGTCGTGAGCAACTCAATGGAATCCTGTGCATACATATCTTCCCTGCAAAAGACAGTACCGTTGGTGTAATGTCCAGCTTTCATAAAGAATCACACTGATGGCTATGGATACACCTGAAGACAAGAAAAGTCATCTTGTCATATGTCTTCAACATGGACATAAAAGTGAGATCATGGATTGATGCGTTGTTGTATGTGCCATACCTCTTAAATTATAAAAGTGAAATGCTTACGTGAGGTTAAATTTGAAGTTGAACTGCCATGTCGACGTCCCTGGAGGGTATTCACCCTGTTCATTCATAAATGTAAGGCCAAGCTGGATGATCTTTAATAAGTCGACATTACACCGTAGCAGCTGGTACTGGTAATCAGCATTGCTTCTAAATTCACCAATTGGTCTTGCAACTACACCTGGAAACTCTGTGTCCTACAAATGCAACAACATGCATCAGGGTTGTTATTTATATTTGTATCTTTAGAGCATCAAGAAACACATACAATATGTTTAGTCCAAGTTTCAGGAACTGTGTTATTTTCTTCTTGAATTTCCATTTTTTTTTGCTTTAATTAGGGCGGGGCGATACATATCGTACGATATATTGCGCGCATCTCGTCAGTAAAGCCAGTTCTTTGATTAGCGGTAAGTTTTCAAAAGGAAAGCCAGCTTATAAACAGAGCCGTAGATCACTGAGAAGCTGCGCCATTGAATCACCTGGAAACTAACGCGCAGCTTCTCAGTGAACTACGGCTGTGTTTATAAACTGGTGTTCTAACATTTTATCCTACCCGTGAAATTTTCCTACCAGGGCTTACTGCGCATACTGCACACCTCAATATTGCATTCTTTTTTCCTGAACAACAATATTTAATGTATATTAATTACTGTAAGGGTATATATATATATATGTATTTTTTCCCCTACAATTTCTTTGCATTTTAACATTTTTGTTTAGCCTTTTAAATTCACATTTTACACACACACACACACACGTATATATATATATATATATATATAAAAATAAAAATACACACACACACATATATATAGTATATTAGTATATAGTTTATATACTATATTAATATATATTAATATATAGTATTACTCCAGCCACCAATTTCCCAATTTAGTTAACTGAATTATATATATATATATATATATATATATATATATAATTATTCTCAAATTAACAGTTTAATTAACAGTAACAGCACTGGAACAGTCAGACTGAGTTTCATGAGTTACTGAGTTTTCACTTTATTATTCATGTGACTAATGTCATTTACAAAGAGTAGCAGTGTCTACAGATGTCAAAATTCACTCATTTCGCTCACATTATTCACTGTGTATTAAATATGCACAACAAACAGTCAAATATTATGTCTGATTTGAAATGTATGATTTGCTATAATGTTTCTTTTGCTTGTCTGAAGCGCCTCATTTTTCCTGTCCTCTCTTTCCACAATATCTCTTGCCATCAGGCTGACACTTAAGTCATTACTATGGCAACTGACATAGACCTACCGGATATTAACACAGCACTGTATGAACGTATGGATCTGATTTCACAGCTTAGAAAATGACAGCCAGTTCTAGATCAGATTTGAGAAATAAAACTGATTTGAATAAAGCATTAAGAGTTTAAAACTCACCATTGCAACGTAGTTGAATTTTCGGGTCACCTGTCGGATCCTCTTCATCTCCTCATCCAGGTTGCTGGCCCAAACCTCACATATTCTTTGACTATGATCCACAGTGGCTGCGGGCATAGTTCCAGATTCACGGCATCAAAACCAAAAAACACTCCCCAGGGGATATTCTCATGAAAATAATAATTGCCTGTTCCCTCTTTTAACCTGGAAAAAACATTACAATCAGAGAGTTGCAGATTGAAATCAAACCCCTTTGTTGTCACTAAACCACAATCTAATCAAAAAGGTAACCAATTAGAAAACCAGCGCAAAAAGCACTTCTAACTGCAGAGTGAATGGAAGAAAATATATCGAACAGCACCATACAAAGCTCTCCTGTTAAAGTATGACCGAATTGTTTATTTTTGTTTTCTCTGCAATGGTCTGCATATATTTCCAAATATGCTTCTACGGTTTGTGGTGCATAACTCTTCTGTCAGGGCCTGGCTGACTGACTTTGGTAAATCATTAGTCGTTTGTTGCCTGTCTTCAAACTAGATATTAGATTAGTTCAGACAGCATCATTAGGACTGTAAACAGAGGAGAGAGATGGCGATACTTCACATGCTTCCACTTTAGTCTTAGTAAACATGACCCCTCATCTAGCTTCGTGACAGCACTGAAAGGACAATGACTGTTGTAAACCTGTTGTGCTTTAGACAAAATGGACTAAACATACAACAAGTGCCAAATGAGACAAAATGGTCACAGGCTAACAGAAGCAGCATTCAGATCAATGAGCCCAACAAAATAAGTGGGAAGATTGGTCGTGTGCCAAAAAATGCTTGCAGTGCATTACAGTGCCTCCCTAGCCTGCTCTACATTATTTCATAAGTCCTTAAGCTATTAAACGTCCAAATAATTAAAGTTACTGTAAGTTGACCTATTAGCAGCACTAGCTAGCACAGCATCTGCCAAAACAGCTTCAAACCCCGCAAACGTCCTAAAAATCATGCCTGCAGTCAGCTTCTGGAGGTTTCTGCAAACAAGCCCTATTGTAAGATGTGAATGAGGCTGTTTAGTGTCGACGTGAGTGTTTATTTGTGTATGTGGCTAGAGTGTTAGCTATTAGCCTTAGCCACAAAAGTTTGTCCTGTTATTATGATCAAAGTTCACTTTTTCTGTCAGGACTTACCTTTCCTCAAACAAGGCAGTTACACTTGAAGCGTATACTGCTTCTGTAATACAAAATCGCCTTGTTTAGAAAGGACTGGGACCTTGCTCTTTACTTTTATATAGTTTTATTGGGCTAACACCGATATCAACAACCAGCTGCCACCTCTGAACTACATCACAGCGCTTCGGCGTGACGTCAGGACACAACGACGCGTGACCTTTGAACTCACGCTCAGACGTGTGCGTTTTCAAAGGAATACCCGTTTTACTTTTAAAGGGAATGTTTATATTTATAATAACTTTTGACATTTGCTTGCTTGTAAGACCTTCTATAGTGTTATTTTGTTTTCATTTATTAAACATTATAATGTAATAAAATATGTTATATTCAAATAGCTGGTAAATCGGTGGAACAATTAAATAACAAATTAATAAATAATAGTAATCATTAAAAAAATGTCATAAATCATTCATAAAATGAAAATCATTCAAATTCAAGAAATGTTTGTTTCTTGTAATGCTGCCTTTATTTGTAAGTATATCAACATCACAGACCTTGTGACAAAGGGAGAGGTTAAGACATGGTAACAGGTGAGCAAACTTGTCTTGATTATTCCTTCAAAATCATTTAAGACAACATTAATTTCCTAAATATATACATGAGTACTTTATTAGCATTACATTATTTCCATATTTGGTCTGGTTTCTTTTGGTTCCGTGCATGTGCCAGGCTCAGTTTAAAGCGTTCAACTTATACAATATGCAATAGTTTTATAAGTTTTACACTATCCAAACTATCCAAGGACTGACCGAATCTGCAAAGTAATAAATAGCTTAAGGAAATGTTACTTGAAGGAACGCAAGTACCATATTGATTTCACAACAAACTGAATTTTAAGTGCATAAAGTGCCAAAAATTAAGATCAGATCATTTATTGCACACGAGTATTTAAAGCGTGAAAGAATTCATGCTAATGAGAAATTATAAATATATATACTAGAATAAAATATCCATATAGCACACCTGTATTACACATTCAGACATGCTTCTGTAACGCCACATGTCCAATATCTTTGCATAATCTGAAATGCTCCTGCTCACATACAGTAGATGCTATAGCTTTTTCTTCTTGCATACTGTTGCATTTGTTCACGCTCTGTTAGGCCCAGTCTCATCTGAGTCAGGATCCTTCACGCTGTCATCACTTGGCAGAGACTCTTCACCAGAAGAATGGGAGCTGAAATCTGCCACTCCTGACTCTTGGTCACTATTGTCAGCATCAGAGCTATTTGGTTTGTCTCCAAACAGGCAACGCTCAGTGCTTTCTCGCTCTCCTTGTTGTAAGGTGAAAACATTGGGAGCCCCTCCTATAAAGCCACTGATGTAATCCTGAGGAGTATTGGCCAGGTTTGTGTCTAAAGGTAACGACCAAAGGGCTTGCTTGTGGTCCAATACACCCTTTTTCATGTAAAGGGTTTTTGCCCGCTCCTTATCCAGAACAGCCATTTTCTGCAAAGGGAAAATACTTGATCGCTCAAATTAAAAAGGCAGAGTTTGCATAGGTTAAGATTCACATTTGTGGAACGTGCATATTTAAAGGAAAAATGTAATTAATCAAATTTTAGAGTTGGTTTCTTCATCAAAACAGATTTTGACAAATGCAACTTTACCCCTCTGTAGCAAATAAGTGGCATCAGAATGAGATTGTGGATTATTGTGAAGTTTTTATTAGCTGTTTGGCCTCTCATTCTGACGGCACCCATTCGCTGCAGAGGATCCAGTGGTGAACACGTAATGCACATTTCTCTAAATCTGTTTCAATGAAAAAACAACACAAAAACTCATCTACTTCTTCGACAGCCTGGGTGAGTACATTTTTATTTTTGGGTGAACTACTATAAGTAAACATGGTAATCCGGTTTAATTCAAATTATAAAAACTAATGAAATATGAACATTTTAGGCACATATCTAGCATTCTACCTGCTCACAAAGAGCCAGTTCTTCCTCAAGTTGCTGCGTTTCCTCTTTTACAGTCATCAGACAATCCAGCTCAGACTGACGTGGGTGCAACTCACGTTCAAAACGATTATACAGCCTTCTCCAGTATCTAAACACAGAAAAGACAAATGTTTTTTTTGCAGTTAAACATACATAAATACTATACATCTGTTTCTCTGCAATATCTGTATTGACTAAAAGATAGATACTAAGGACTAAAGTGACAAATTATGCATGCGAAAGAGAATCAAACTATTATTTTTTAATAGAAGGAAAAAAGTATTTAATATGCTCTGACATACTTAAAACAGTAGGGGGCAGTACTGGGCCTCAGAAGTCCCCGATTTTGGCTCTGATCAGGTTTGAACAGAGGGTTCATGAAATCCAGCTTGTTCTCCCATAAATGAGGCCATATGGAATGGGTTTTCTCTTTGATGCTACCGAAAAAAATTTAATAAAACATGTTCAATACATGCAGAGAATACTGACATCCACAGGACTGCAAATTTTAACAACTAATTAAGTTTTGACATTCACGTCATCAAATACACAGGACAATTACCGCAGATCTTTCCTCTCCTTCTGGCTGTTACAAATGAAGTTGCCATAATGACAGGAGTAGACGTGGTTGTGGATGCTGATCAGAAACTTCTCATTGTACTCAAAAGCACAGGGAAACTGTTCCATAAGCTGCCATACACATTCCAGGAACTGGTCTATGACAGGAGACACTTCCTTTGCCTCTCCATCAAGATGACCGCATCTGAAATGCCATAAAGTCGATTACATTAGGTATGAGGATGATATTGAGTCAATACATCAGAAAACCTGTAAATTATATGATGGAGGCCAACCTGTGTGAAAACTTATGCCCAAAAGAAACCCAGTCTTTTTCAATCAGCACCTGCACATCAAATAAAATAGAATTTTACTTCAAATGCCATTCACATTTAACACTGTTTTCAAAAGAAATTCATACTTTAACTCAGCAAGGATCAATTAAAAGTGTCAGTAAAAGCATTCATAATCACATAAATACTGTTTCTATTGGGCTATCTTTTCACCAAAGCTAAAAAAAAAAAATCAACATAATGAAAAATTAATGTCTATAGAGCAACATTTTAGAATGGTTTCTGAATGATCATGTGGCACCGAAGACTGTTAATGATGCTGGAGTGCATAAGAGGCTTCTTTTAAAAAACATTAAGAAATACCTACCGACCTCAAACAGTATGTTTAAAGGTAAAATCTAATTTTCCGATGATAAGATACTTCATATCCCAGTTTAATAAGCAGATACAACTATAAGTATGTAATTTGTAAGCTCACTCTCCCTAAAAGTGCAAACACTGGCACTATCACAACACTGATATATTTGTTTGAGCATCATCACCTTGTTCAGCTGGTCAATAAAAAGCAGGACCTGCTGGTAAAAAACTGCCTGTTTGAATAAAACCTGGTTGAAGTAATTTTTTTGTCCGATCTGTTCAGTGATCCGTGTTAAATAATTAAATTACACGCTTCAACTTTGTAAATGGGCTAAATCATGCCATGCTTCTGCAAATATTGTAGCTACATTCTGCTACCAGTGTATCAGGAAATGAGGCTGTATTCCCAGACAGAACTAATCTGGGTTAGGTTTTTCCTTTTATGTTGACTCCACATGAGGGTCAATTTCAAAGAAGAGAGATGATTCTTCAAACTGAGCCCGGCTATCGAATGAAACCTCTCCAGCACAGATCTAGCCTCCCTCCAGCAGAGAACCAGCCGGAGACGATCCATACAATTAAATGAGCAAGACCCACACTGGCAGCCTGCCTCCTCTTACACTGTGAACTCTGTGACTTTTGGAGTAAGACTTACAAGAGGTAATGCAGCATGCTCTCATTTACCATCAGTCCCTTGAGGGTCCTGTAGTAAGGATCCAGAAGCACACTGGCCACAGAGCACACCTGAGCCGTCCTATCCCAGCCATCAGAACAATGAACCAAGACGCTGATCCCTTCCTCTGCCACGGCCTGTGTATGCGAGAACATGAAATCAGTACCAGAGCGCCCATGGCATGGGCTGAAGAACTCTTTAAAGAGATGTTTTACCTTACATATGAAGATTCCCGCCTCCATGATCGATTTGATGTGTCTCAACCAGTCTGAATTTTCAAGGCCTGTTAGAAATTCTCCCATGGAGGGAGAATGCAGTGCCGAAACTAAACAAAAAAACCCACATCAGACATTTTGAGAAGATCCAGACAGATTCAATGCTAAAGTTAAGTTTATATATAATATGATGAAAACCAGGAGCTTTATTGAGAATTTACAATAGGGAACTGATGTGAGGAATATTTTTGGATATCCGTAGTTTAGAGACCTCTTCTATAAAGTGCTCCATATTTACTTTGGCTTTGCAAAGAAAGCTGGTGACTCATCTGTAGCGTCCTCTGTGAGTGTCCTCTTTATTTATGTTACTTAAAATATGCATAACTGATAAATCGGCATGATGACAGTTCTGTCGCATGGCTCATTAGTTATCATGACAACCAAAAGAATTTGTATTTTTAAAAGTGGCATTGATTCTTTTTCTTTCAAACTAACATAAACATTCTTTGTGAGCACTGGAAGTTTTGATATTCCGACAGTTCAAATGTGATAAAAGTATTTAAGGGCTGGTGACGTCCCATGAGAACGCTCCAGATGAGGGCTTAAGCCAATATACTGACAAGCATGGTCGCTCTCGGTGGCAGAGACCTAACTAACTTTACAGTATTTCAAGGAAATCATTTTTGTAATGAGATCTCAAATAGCCACAGAGTCTCTGCTGGATTATTCAACCAGATGACTCCCTAGTGTTTTTTGGGTCAAAATGCTATCACACCCAGAACTACTATTATTTCTTAAACACTGGAAGACTTCATTCTCACGCCCTCCTTTTCTCAATCAGGGCAAAAGGGTCTCCAATTGTTAAGTCAACAAAACAAAAATAGGCAGGAATAAAAGCCAGATGGATTCAAAGCACCCCTACTACACAATCTACTTTGCCAAGAAACTCTCCTGTGGTACAATCAATGGTTCACGGAAGAATATCTTTATAATAGACGATAAAATGCTAAGCGGTCTAAAGTCGTAAAGTTGTTTTTTTTAAACGCAGTATGGGAAGATCTCCTAAACTGGAAGGGCTAATGTTTTGGCATCAGTGGTTGCATGAAGATCCTTTAACACTCCTTTCCACGAGGTTCTTTTAAGGTACTTCACAATATTAAGATGCTCTTCAGGTTAAAGAAGAAAAGGTTTCTTTTAATGTCACCACAGGAAAAAAAAAATCTACATTTTAAAACATTGACAATACTACAGTGATATTTATAATACAAATATTATAAAACATACAGTGAAATTTATTTTCTCTCTTAATAAGATGGAGACAATACCCTCTATGAGTTTCTGCTGACTGTTCCTCATCACATGGATGTTTTCAATGCCAATAAACTGGAACCTAATGTTGCAGTAGTTGTCCTCATTTTCATAGCCTTTGCCCGCAGCACGGTTCGCCATTGCATTTAGCTGGAAATACATGAGAGTGTTACATAAAAGGTTTTTCATGTGTAATTCTGCTATCTGGTCCACTGATATTAAGTGGACTGACCTTGGGTCTTGTGTCCACAACATACATGAATCTGCTGCCAGGATTAGACTTCATGATGGCCTGCAACATTTGTTCATCCTCCATGCAGCGAGCACTGAAGCCAGAAAGAGGCTGACTGCTGCGACATATTGTGGCCTAAAAAAAGACATCATATGAGTAGGTGTTAGCATATGTTGATATCCTGTGTGTGTGTGTGTTTTTTGAATGGGCACCAGTAATGGTCCTTGTTCATTATTAGTTAACCTATACAATGATAATGTATGAAAAATAAGTGCTGGACAAAATTGTTTAGTGGTACAGTGTTTACAAAACAAAATACAAAACAAAAAAAGAATACATAAATATATCCATGAAAGTGTATTTCACTATCGTCAACAATGTGTTAAAAAAACATTTTCCAATTATCTAATAAAATTCTGCATCATACAGTCTCAAATTGGCTCAATAAATTCAGTCTTTTACCCAAATTAACAAAAATTAATAAAAAATTAATAAAAACTTTTTTAGGTTTCAAAAAAAAAAATCCAAATGATATTTTAATACTTTCCATTAAAATAAATGCTGCTCAATCTACTACAAATTCAATCAAACGGTCTCAAAGTAATTCCCAGACTGATCCTGTCACGCTCCATTAATAAATTCAACTTAAAAAACACAAGATCACACTGTCCTCTCTGTGGAATGGGCATTTCATGAGAATTTGGCTCTGGCCTCATGAAACTCTAAAGACTGAGCTTGCAATACTAAGCTTACTTTTTTAGACACTGTACTAATCATATTTTGGGGTTAACGAACCATGAATGGGGGAGATATTAAACTATAACTGACCCCTTTGGGCCTCACCAGCACGATCCTCATGTGGGAGTCACACACAAGTTTCTCCATGTGGTTTGAATTCATGTGTCCAAAAGAAAACACAGAGACTCCAAGGGGAATATTTGACCTCAATGAAATGAAAATGTCTTTTAACAGAGTGCCGAACCCAAGAGGGTGCAGAAGGAGCTTGACCTTGCTTTTAAAATATCCATTATTGCTGTAAATCACAATGCACGCAAATGCTGCATGACACATTTAGTATCTTGTCATGAAACAATTACTACAATTCAATGCAAACTTACTTTAAGTTTGCGCTGTGAAAAGCTGGAGTAAAAGTCTGCTATAGCCGGAGCTTAATGCAAAATCAAGCTGCAGCACATTTATGATTAATCAAAAATAAGGTACACACAAAGAACACTGTGTTCTTGAACCTTGAACTCTTGAGTCTTTTGACAAAATATTTGGCAGGCAAGGACATATGTAGGACAAGACAAAATTCTCCACAGCCTCATTAAAAGAAGCAGATGAATACTAAGGCAGCAGAGAAAATATCCCAGATGTGCAGCCAAACTCACATGGTTTTCCTTGCAGTAGTATGACAACATGGGAAATCGACCTCTGCTACGAAATTTCGAGCTTCCTACGATGACAGGGAGGGTGACGGATTTAGGCACAAACAAGTCAGCTGGGTAAGTATCACACACCTGTGTTTCAAGAAGAAACGTTGTGCATAAAAAACAAGCACTTACACAATATATTGATTGTGTTTACATAGTGATGGTTGGTGATATACTGACTCTGTACTCGCGGTTGATTGGGGTGACATGCCATAGCTTATTTGGAAGTCCCATTCGACTGTACTCAGCCTTCAGATCTAAAAAGTCCCATGAGTGCTTCCTTTCAGCTTTGTCAACATTGGGATAGAAGGAAAAACAATACAACTCCTCATATTTTTCTGCAAGACAAAAAAACCCCCAAAACAATGTCAGCAATGTCCTGGTACACAGAGATCATTTCTACTTAATTAATTTGAAAATTGTATGAACTGCACAAATGCTGCAATGATATTGTAATCACAGTGTATTAGTGGAAAAAAAACAATGCCAAAATGCATGTTAGGTAACCCACCTGGCCTGGAGAGACGTGAGAGTGAAATGTAAACATTGTGGCAGTCGCTCTCTTGAGGAATGATAAACTGTATGACCTGAAAGTTCTTGCAGTGGATTAATAAAGGGTATCCGGTCTGAGATGCTTTATGCTTTACAACATTACACACTAAACTATGCAAAACCTGTAAAAGAAACCCAAAATAAATCAATATTGAGCTAAAAAAAAAAACTCTATTCCCAAAAATGTCACTTACCCACAGCTCATTTCTGTCCTCAGATCCTTTACCTACAAAGATAGTGTGTGTGGCTGTTAGGTAGAGTGTGCCCACTTGAGTCCTTCGAGAAGAACTTCTGTCCACTACCCGGACATTTTCAACCTGCAATACCAAAGTAATAAGACAACATTTTGATTGGCCCTGCACTAATTTACCATCTCATAAACATATATCTGTGGCTTCATACTGCACTTACAGTATCCGACCTGTCAGTATCAAAGAGAGACACACAGTTTAGTGGTGCATATGACTTTTCAATCATTTTTTTTTATATTAAACTAATTTAAACAATAACACACGTAGGCCCTTGTGTTTATATCCTTGCACATTGGTCTCACTGAGCTGAATCCAGTGAAAGAATCCATTTACAAGTAATAAAACCTCTAATGCTTCGCATGTGGAAGGAATGTATGGAGATGTGGGGTACACGTCATGAAAAAGGGAAAGATTGTCTCATTGAATGGATGCTGGACATTTACCTTTGGCATTCTGATGTGCTCCATCTCTGACCACCACACCTGGCGCGTGCAGCTTATCGGGGTACAGAAATACTTCTTAGTGTCATGCTGAACGAGTCATATTGTGTTCGTTCGCACAATAATATCTAAGGTATTGTTACAAACGATGCGCTGTTTTGAATCCTGGTTGATACGGTTACATATGGCTCCTCCCGTCGTCTGTAGTGATTCACCGTAAGGTCTCTGTACCCCGCTGAAAGCTGCTGGGTCCTAAAGCCGACGAGTTCGGTGGTATAAGCCAAGTAAATTTTGTTGGCTGTTAAGCCACAAACCCCAAACTCGGCAGAGACCTGAGACCACATTTCTAGTTTGTTGCTATATATTTTTAGACTGATAGGACCTAGTTTTTTTTTAATTTTTAGAAATGAAAAATGTCCTACAGCCTTACATTGGATGAGAAAAAATGCGCCTCTACAGGCGCAATAACACCAGCGGGAGGAACTTATTTACCCTCGCTTCGCTTTAAATAGGTTAAAAATGCTAATAGAAATGTTTTATTCACATGGACGAGCTAAACCAACATATCTGTTTATTAGCAGAGTCAGGGCTCATTAAAATGACTGTCAGGCCAGAGAACAGTGTAAAAGATCACGGATCTGTGACCGCAATAGCATTCATACTAGTTTTAGACACTTTATATTTCAGTGATTGCATGCAGTCCACCCATTAGAACACAACAAAAGTTGCTATAATATGTTCTTTTATATTTACTTTTTTGAATCGGATTGGCATCGAATTGGAGACCTGCACTCCCAGACCTGCACATCCAGGCCTGCACTCCAGACCTGCACTCCCAGGCCTGCACTCTTAGGAACTGTCCCTTTTTCAGAACACCTGATGTTTGGATGAACTTTTGTTAAGTAGTGTGTGTACTGTAGTAATGTTGTAATAATGATTTAACATTATGATTGTAAAAATTATGAAATGTTGGCAAATAGCAACATCGGACATGTAAGTAAGGTTATTCATTTTATTAAAGCAATTCCTGAAAATGACCTTTTCTGGCATAAATCAATGCCATCATCTAATTACACCAATAAACTAATATAAAATGCTTTTTTTTGAGAATAGAAAATAGCAAGGGGCTATAGAAAATATTATACAATTATTATTAACTATTTTTTTTAAACATTATGTTGTTTATACAGTGAGGTCAATAAGTATTTGATCGCCCTGTGTGTTTGCAAGTTCTCTTACTTAGACTTAAAGACTTACTTAAAGAACCCCTCATGGAGGGATCAGTTTTCAGCATAGGTGCATTTCCACTGTGAGAGACATCACATTGTATGATTTTTTTAAACAATTTATTTGGAATACTCTGTCAAATAAGTATTTGATCATTTGAGTCAAAAATTAGTAATATTTGGTACAAAGGCAAAGGTCACAAAACAATAGCATTCATACTTGTTTTAGACACTTTTTAATCAATATATTCCAGCGATTGCATGAAGTCCACCCATTTGAATGTTCCAGGAGCGCTGACAGCGCGAGCTCAGTGCTCAGAGTCTCCATTAAACTGATTTTTTACACGTATGAATAAAAACACTCACATAATATGCACCAACCGTGCTCCTGGACTGTCCTGCAAAGTTTAGCTTCAAATCTAATCAAACACACATGCCTTTAATTTTCTAGCGATCCTAAAAAACGTAATTAGTTGCATCAGGTGTTGCATAGATTAGAGTCGGAGCTAAAATTTGCAGGACAGTCGCAGGAGTATGGTTGGGCATCTCTGTAGGCTATTATAGGTAACATGAGTGTGTGTTTGTGAGAATTTTTTTTTAAGAGAACAACAGACCTTTGCTGGTGGGAAGTGCAGGCCTGGAAGTGCAGGCCTGGGAGTTGGTAGCGATGAAACACACACAGACCTTCACTGAAAGGCAAGATTCACATTGTTCTCACAAACACATACTCATCTTACCTATAATACAGGGGTGCCCAACCCTGCTCCTGCGACTGTCCTGCAAAGCTCCAACTCTAATCTAACATTCTGCAGACTTCCAGGCCTGCACTACTAGACCTGCAGTGCTTACACGTGAGTAAGGTTATAAATTTTTCCTGAAAATTACCATTTTTCTTTTGGCATAAATCAATGTGACATCTAATTACACTAACAAACGAATATAAAAATGCTTTTTTATGAGAATAGAAAATAGCATGCGGCCATAGAAAATATTATAAAAACTAAACTTTTTTTTTTTTTAATTATGCTGTTTATACAGTGAGGTCAATAAGTATTTGATCACCCTGTGCTTTTGCAAGTCCTCTTACTTAGAAACCATGGAAGGGTCTACAATTTTCAGCATAGGTGCATTTCCACTTTGAGAGACATAATCTAAAAAGAAAAATCTGGAAATCACATTTTTATGTTTTTAACAATTTATTTTGGAATTACTGTATCAAATAAGTATTTGATCACTAAAAATTTATATTTGGTACAAAGGCAAAGGTCACAAAACAATAGCATTCATACTTGTTTTCGACACTGTTTAATTAATATATTTCAGTGATTGCATGCAGTCCACCCATTAACATGGATGTGTATTTGTGGGAATTTTTTTTTAGAGAACAGCGTGAATCTTGCCTTTCAGTGAATGTTTGTGTGTGTGTTTCGTTGCTAAAAACCTCTAAATCCAAATGAAAAGTGTAACGTGAAATTGCAGCCCTGGAAGCCCAACTCCCAGACCTGCACTCTCAGACCTGCATTTCTAGACCTGTACTTCCAGACCTGCACTCCCAGACCTGCACTCTCAGACCTGCATTTCTAGACCTGTACTTCCAGACCTGCACTCCCAGACCTGCACTTCCAGACCTGCACTTCCAGACCTGCACTCCCAGACCTGCACTCCCAGACCAGCACTCCCAGACCCCAGAGTTGAGACCTGCACTTCCAGACCTGCACTTCTAGACCTGCACTTCCAGGCCTGCACTCCCAGACCTGCAGTTCTAGACCTGCACTTCCAGACCTGCACTCCCAGACCTGCACTTCCAGACCTGCACTTCTAGACCTGCACTTCCAG
>JAUMHI010000055.1:14122483-14135676 GCA_032359435.1 Enteromius unitaeniatus
CTAATTGCTTGCTGTTTTCCCCACCTGTAAGTCGCTTTGGATAAAAGCGTCTGCTAAATGAATAAATGTAAATGTATAATACAGGGGTGCCCAACCCTGCTCCTGCGACTGTCCTGCAAAGTTTAGCTCCAACTCTTAATTTAACACACCTGATGCAACTAATTACGTTTTTTAGGATGGCTTGAAAATTAAAGGCATGTGTGTTTGATTAGAGTTGGAGCAAAATATTGCAGGACAGTCGATTGCCAGGAGCAAAGTTGGGCACCCCTCTAGAGATCCAACTATAATTTAACACAAAATGTTCGTCTATATTTACTTAACAAACGTTCATCCAAACAGCAGGTGGTTTAAAAAAAAAAAACAGGTGCAGGTGTAGAAGTGTTTATACAGTGAGGTCAAAAAGTACCTGCACTACTAGAGCAGCACTTCCAGACCTGCACTCCTTTACTTCCAGACCTGCACTCCCAGGCCTGCACTTCCAGACCTGTACTCCCAGACCTGTCCCTTTTTCAGACCACCTGCTTTTTGGATGAACATTTGTTAAGTAGTGTGTGTACTGTAGTAATGTTGTAATAATTTACACCATTATAAAATATTGGCAAATAGCAACATCGGACACTTTGGTGAGTAAGGTCCCTGGAAAACTTCAGACAGGCCTGGTCATGGGCTGACCTAAGCAGGGAAGAACCTTCCGTGTGATGCAAGATTTTAAACCATGACGTCTTGGTGTATTGTTGATTGTAGCCTTGGAAAAGATGGTCCCAGCTCTCTTCACGACATTGACCAGCTCCTCCCGTGTAGTTCTGGGCTGATTCTTTACTATTCTTAGCATCATTGATAACCCACAAGGAGAGATCTTCCGTGGGGCCCCAGTCTGAGGGACATTGACAGTCATCATTAGCCTCTTCCATTTTCTGACAATTGCTCCAACAGTTGTTCTTTTTTCATCAAGCTGCTTGGCAATTGTCCCGTAGCCCTTTCCAGCTTTGTGAAGGTCTACAGTTTTGTCTCTTGTGTCTTTTGGCAGCTCTTTTTTTGTTTTTGCCCATGTGGCTACTTAGACTTTGGCTGATTGTGGGGTGCACAGGTGTCTTTATGACAGCTAGCGACCTCAAAAAGGGGCTACTGGACTATTTAAAAGCAAAATAACAGGCCTTTGAGGGTCAGAAATAAGGAAAGTGTTGCTGGACTATTTAAAAGCAAAATAACAGGTCTTTGAGGGTCAGAAATCTGGCTGATATGCACGTGATCAAATTCTTATTTGACACAGTGATTCCCAAATAAATTGTTAAGAAAATCATACAATGTGATTGCTGTGTGTTTCTTTTTAGATTCTGTCTCTCACAGTGGAAATGCACCTAGGCTAAAAATTGTAGACCCCTCCATGATTTGTAAGTAAGAGATCCCAGGGTGATCAGACACTTATTGACCTCATTGTATAGTATATAATTGCTAAACTATCATTTAACAAATCACATAAGAATCAATAATTAATTGTTAAAATTACAATATTAACATTATATTATAGGTAAACTAGTATAGTATTTTTTTATCACTAAATAATATTGGCCATTGCATTGTGTAACTGCATTATCTACACAACCATTAGACTTGTAAATAGAAAACATGGAGAACAATAAGAGGCATTAGTTATTTTGCGTTCAGCTAGCCAACTCTGCCTAAACTATTTTCATAGACTAGCCTTTCATTAGAACAGAAATTAGCAAGGGTCCATATAAAAACATGAAAACTTTTACTGTTTTTTGCTGCGGGGCAGCTAAAGAATGCTGGACACAAAAGTGCTCTGGCTCTTTTGCCCCAAGGATGCCAAGGCTTGCTTGCCAGCCAACATCAAAGTTTGTAATCAAACTTTAGCTTTTAGTTGTCTTTACAATTGTATAATGGTGTCTACTGGTATTGGATGGATTCTGTCGGTGTCCTATTGGAAAAATGAATTTTGTAATGTTTTCAGTTGAAAAAGTTATTGGTTCATAATATAATTTTAATGTAAACCATTAGAATTTCTGTGGTGGTTTCTATTGGTCTACTATTGTTGTTTTTTTTTTGGGCATGGGAGGAAGCCTGTTTTTATATAACACAGGAAGTTAATTTTGAATAAATTAACACATTTTTTCACAGTTGTCAGTCGCTGTGTCTGCTTTTGACAATAAAAATAGCTCTAAAGTCACAATTAACACATTGTCCCTGTTGAAAAAAACAACATACACAGGGGTGCGTTACCCAAACAACGATGTTACTCACTGATTAACCACCATAGTACAATGCATTGTTTTGGAAATTACCTAGCTAGTCATGACTGTTTCCCGAACACGGTTGCATCTCCGTCATTTGAACCACATTAGTTCAACAACATAGGGCCATTGTTAATGACGTGACACACATGTGGTGGAGGAATAACTTATGCTATTTGACTGATTAGAGATTGCCAAGATGCTGCAGTATTGAACATGACACCTATTGACTAATTTACTATTTTTTGGTTCACTGTCCTTATGCTTTATTTGATCTTTGAATCATTGCGGGTTCCCTCTTAGGTCATAGTTCAGGGTTCCCTTAGCAATTTATGCTCATGCGCACTTTTCAAAAACAACGTTACAATGGACACTTAATCATTGAACTACGCTGGTAACGACAGAACTTGCAACCATATAGGCTAACCATGCTTTTGGGAAACATACCCCTGGTTTTGTTTTTGCCCATGTGGCTACACAGCTAACGCCTTCAAAAAGGTGCTACTAATTTTGAATAATGAGTAAAGTGTTGCTGGACTATTTAAAAGCAAAATAACAGGTCTTTGAGGGAATTCTAGCTGATAAGCAAGTGATCAAATTCTTATGTTTTAAAACTGGGATGCTGGTTTGAGCTAGTCCTTTGCTGTTTTATGCTGGTCCTTTGATTGTTTAAGATGGTCCTTAACTGGTCGTGTGCTAATCGTAAACTGGTCTGCAGCTTAAGACCAGCAAATTACCAGCATAAAGCACCAAAGGACTGGGATAAACCAGCATCCAAGTAAAAATACATAATATGCTGGGTATTTTAACAGGGGTAGCTAGCCTACATGGGCATGCAACCAGAAAATCTATTAGTAATAGTAATGCCATCATCATACTGTATATCCTTAAACATCAGTTCATCCGATTGAGCTAGATCAGGGGTGGTGTAGATGCGAAATTATCTGATAAGAAATTGATTAAATCTGCATCGTATCAGATTGAAAAATACATTTGAAGTATAAGTTTTGTAAAGAACTCCTAGGATTTCTTTTATATATGTCAATGATAAATTACAAGTATAAGCCAGCTCTGGTGACATTATCATGGTTTCGTCATCCATCCTTTTATACAGTCTATGATCACTACTTATTAGCGTAATTATATAACTTACAATAAGTCACTGGAATCACAGAAAAATCCCTTGCACAAGCATAGTGATACAAAAAAGTATTGTTGTACCGTTATATTAGCATGCACACTGTGGATTATGTGGATTATGTATTATTGGGCCTAAAACCCCTGAGCAAATATTACATGACTGAATCTTGACATTTAACAAGGATCAAACCTTTATGACCTTGAACAGTTCAGAAAATCACATTCTCAGAATTAATACAATCATCAATGAACCAACGATGGTTAATTGTATGAAATAATTAGCAAACATGGCATATATATTGTCTTCTTCACCTGTTTTATCCTCAATGAATCTTAATGATATTTTCTCTAAACTGTTATTTTTTTGACAGTTAATGACAGCACAGATTAAGTTCACAAATAACTCATTCTTAAAACCTCTCTCCCCCATCTCTGTACACAAAATACATATTGACACTTCTGTGACGTCATATGACTCTGAGTTAATCAGTGAGCCTTTTTAGACAGTCGATTGAGCAGTTTTGTTCAGTACATACAGCATTAATGTAAGGGGGAAATAACAGGGACTTTAATTCTGACTATTTCACTTCCAGTCATCATTGTAATTTAGTTAAAGGGACTTTTATATTATCTTTTGATCAATTAAAAGCAAATCATTGTTTCATTGCATTTAGAACATCTAATTTTCCTCTTTCATATGCTTAAAATATTACATAAATAAATGTGCTGTATTATTACAGATATTTCAGATCACAAAAATTGTTAGTATTGAATTTTATGGCCTACCACTTTTCTTAAAACTTGTTCAAGCTTGCAGAATTTGAGTAGGCCTACTATGTATTATAATGTATTTTGCCTGAAAACATACATGCATTAACCTATACGCGTCATTCCCCATTCTCTAAACATACCACTGACAACCACCCATGTCCCAGATTTTAGCAGTACTTACAATTACTTAGTAATTATTGTCCATATTAACTTATACTTAATCATATTGTAGGCTATATATAATAGCAAGGAAAGACCCTCAGGAGCAACTTGAGGTTAAATACTCTGCTCAGGGCCATAATGGTTAATAAAGCAGGAATGGCCCAGTTTGGGTAACTAAGGATTTGTCCGTCAGCCCTCTTAACACTTTTTTTTTCATTATATCATTAGTTTACATGCAAAAATCAAGAAATGCATTCTGACTTCTGGCCTAGTAACTAAAAAAAATGAATTCCTTGCTGTGAGGTTGGCACAGAAAATTGACTAAGCTACAGAAACCTTGGGGCAGTTTCCCACAGGACCACTGTGCTGAAGAGGATTAAGGAAATTGAGTTCTTTTGTAATAAAACAAGCATTAAGTAGATCACAGGTGATCATTTCAACATTCACATTGGTATTCAATATAAATAAGATTAGGGCATTAAAAAAAGTTCCTGGGTCAGTATGTCACTATTCAGTAACTTAACATCCACATCCCCTCTCATTGCATCTAATGCAAGTTACGATACCAGATAAAGCTGGTATTTAGCTTAAAATAATAAAGTTTTGTCATCTCACCTTTACCAGATTCTCTTTAGGAAGTGTGGTCATGTCACAGATGATCATTTTCCCACACTGATGCTCAGTTTAACAGATCAGACTTGTTTAGATATTCAACTAAAGCAGTTAGCACAGTATAGTTTAAGTCTAGTTTATAGTCTTCTTGTATCTGCAGTGGAGCACAGGATCATTATTGGTCTCATTCCTTCAATCAGGCTGAACATTTTAAAGATGGCCCTTTTTGTCCTTTAATGGAGGATGGTTAACAGGTAACTAACCTCTAAGGACTCCTCCGCTGGTGTGTCATGAAAACAAAAGCAAGCATAAAGTGACGCTCATTGCAAAAAAGTTATTTGTTCTCGTAGATAAAGAGGGAGAGAGGGCAGTTAATCTGCATGCGTTTTGCAACAATGACACTGCATGAATTTAAAGTTGATAGCATAACAGTTTTCTCATTTGCATCCTTAAATTCTTTTCTGCAGCCATTAGCTTGGGACTGTCCTTGTGTCTTCCCCACTAATAATTGACGTGAACATTTCCTGGTGACAGCTCTGTTAAGTGGTGTGGAGTGTCTCTATGACAAACAGTTTCAGCACTGCTGTATCACACTGTTGACATTAGAACCAAAAACTGTGGTCTTGTACATGACATTGGCAATCAGTGGTATCGGCCGGGCCTGAGAGAAAACACGTTTTAGAAAACCCCTCACTCATTTTAAGAAAAAATTGGTTGTATGAACTGAAATGAATGTGCAGTTGGAAAAAAAATGTGCAGTTCAACCGGTTTCTTCCCATTTCTCAAGGAATCTCGTCTTCTTTTGTTTTCTCTACTGTGTAGGGTTGGTAGATGAATGCTGCTGCTCTTTGGACTTGATTTTATGCCTGAAAAGGTCCTCTGGGTTTTAGACCAACAATGAGAGAAGATCGCCAGTGCCCATTCAATCGTTTTTTTATGCAATATAAAGTCTCTTAAAGTGAATTGTACTTACAGGTTCTGTTCTCAAGATGTTCTAAAAGATTAATTAATTGCAAGATGTTCTCCATGCAATTAATTTAATCAGGTTAAAAATGCAATTTCTTTTGATTCATGTCATGTCTGTCTTTACCTGAAGAATGTACCAGCACTGGCAAATTTGTTATACCACATTCCCTGCATTTGTAATGCAGTCTGTTCTGCTGTTTCCCTGGATAGTGTATGAATGTTTGCAATGGTGGCTCTTATTTACCCATCCATTCAGGGTGGCATTTGCTTTCACTGTATTGTTCAGATAGATAAAGGGCACAGAATGGACATCCTTACAAGTGACAATGAACTGATGAAGAAAAACAAAAGAGCCCGGCGCATGCTAGAGCAGAGCAATAAAAGAAAGAGTTTCATTGAACCACAGCTTTAGAAACTTTTACCATTTCTACATCGAAGGTGGACTTGATCACCAGTAGATCATCTGCAGTGAATAGGTGCCATCAGAATGAGAGTTCAAATTGCTGATAAAAGCATTGAAATAATCCACAACAGTCCTTGTGAGATAAAAAAGTTATTGTAGGAAACTAATCCATCACTAATAATTGAAAGTGGTTAGAGGTTAAAAACATCACACACCTTGTGGATTACAACTATAATGATGTTTTTATCAACTTGTACTGATGGCACCCATTCACTGCAGAGGATACACTGGTCAACAAGTGATGCAATGCAAAATTTCTCCAAATCTCTTCTGAATAAGAAACAAAGTCATCTACATCTACTTTAATGATTGGTTAAACTAATGTCCCTGCTTTCGTTTTCCTTTGCTTCAATACTGTCTACGGGGACTTGATCTTTGGTTCTGCTCTGCTCTTTACATTTAATTACTAGGACCACAAATGTGAGAAAAACTTTCTTGTTTAAGAATATGTGTTCACCATTTGTGTAACTGGACTTTTGACCCTGTTACTAAAATTCAGCTCTGAGTGACCGTCACATCGGTCTCCCAGATTTGTTATCACTATATTGTAGTTCTGGAGAGGCCAATTGACCCAGTATCCCTGCGCTCATGGGCTTATAAATAAGGGAAACAATCGTCCATTAAAGCTCTTTACCTTTAACAGACCTTTTTGTCCAATCATGTCCATGCTTTTAGCAGCTCTTCCGCACTGCACTGGGCAAACAGATCTGTCTGTCTCAATGTTTGTCAATGTCAATTGCTTAACCATTTATCAGTGGTCAATAAGTGCACATAGCAGCTGGGACTTACTCGGCCATGAGTTTTTTTTTTGTTTTTTTTAAAGCATGTTCAGAATAAATCAGGCTGCATTATTAAAATAGTTTTTTTTTCTGAAAAAGAGAGACCTGGTTGAATAGGAAAATCAGCATTGCCTCCCTCTGTGACTCTCCTCCTCTTTGGCCAGACCAGCCCTCTTCATGGGGGGCAGGGCAAGTTTAAGGCAAACCAGAACAGAGGAAAGTAGGGAGTAAAACTAGCGCGTTGTGGTCTGACATGTCATTTGAGCTTGAAAAAGGAAGGGGCAAACTTGGGAAGGACTGACTTGGATCTCTCTGAGCCTGTGAGCTTTTTAAAGAAATCAGTGGAGATCCCTGAGAGGCGTGTGTGTGGAGGCGTGTACGTGTGTCTGCATGAAACCGTAAGACATTACCTCCATAAAGTGATTCTACAGCTGCCAGTCTCTCATCAGGTGGTAAGTTTTAGTTCATGTGTTTATGCAGCTACATAATTGTAAATCATTTCTATTTGATCACATGCATTTACACACAATTAAATGCTTTTAGCAGATCGACTGAAAACATGTATTTTTAGAGCAGACTAATATATAAATGCTCTATACTCCTTATTGTGGTATAAATAATATCCACTAACTCATTACAGGCATAATCTTACCGCTATTGAAAATATGCTATGTTGTAACTAAGCTTCAGAGTTGCTTGTCAAGTTAAGCATGATGAGTCCTCTGGGCTACAACCTCATGCATGTCAATCTGCTCTGCCCGTGTGATTTCACAGGTTGTAGACAGTCACAGTGTAATGCTAATGCTCAGCAATTTGGTCACATGCAGCAGAATGGGCCAAATCATTTGTATAAATGTCAGATTTATGTTTTAAAGAAGTCCACCACACCTTTGGTCTGCAACTTCATTTACATGCAAATGAGACTGAAAAACACTCTAACACTGTCATGTATAGCCTACTGTTTGTTTGTGAGTGTTTACATAAAAATATGTATTCTACTATTCAAATGTACTGTAAAAGATTTTTACAGTATTTTTGAAAGAGGTTTTTATGATCACCAAGGCTCCATTTTTATCAAAAATGAAGTGAAACATTATTAAATAAATATTGAACGAAATATTATTAAATGTAAAATAACCTTCCTGTAAATAATCCATCAATAATTAATAATGGTTCATGAAATTGTAAATGTTCAAAATAATGTTTGCTGCTTTATATTTGTGTAATAATTCATATTTATTTTTGTGCTAATAATATTTTGTAATACTATTGTTTTTTATATTAATATTTTATTTCATAAGTAGCATATAATTTATTTGAAATTAATATTTTGTAATATTAAATATTTTTACTGTGACTTTTCATTCTCTTCATGTCTTTGCTGAAAAAAAGTTAAAACTCGAATTGAACCCAAACATTTGGATAGTAGTGTATAAAAATATATGATTACATTATTTAAAGATACTTAAAGAGATATGATATTAAATCATGACAGCACAGCTAAAAGGGTTTTAATCAGCTCTGTATTGTAACAAATTTTCACTGAACGAGGAGTGAGGAGTACTGTCCTCAGTTTATACCAAAAACTACCTTATATAAACTTTATATAAACTTGTAATAATTTATAAAGAACTTTTATCTTTAATTAAATTGTAAGATGCCAATGGCTTACGACTGACTTAACTCTTTAAAAGTGCACTGGCCAATAAGCGATGTGCCAAATACCTACGCCTGTCAAAATGAAAGCACTTTATGCCGCTATTATGCAATAATGCCTAAGGCTTTTGCATTATTGTACATTGGGCAATGCTAAAACCTGCTTAAGCTGCAGACATGTGCAAGTGAGAACAAAGGCCAAAAGTGTTATAAAAAAATACAGTGTTCTTTTACATGCCTCAGCTCTACTTTGGTTCGCAATACTAATGATCTTGGAAAATCCAATCATTGCATTGTGCATTTATTGTGTGCAATTATAGCCAAAAACTACAAAAAAACTTCACCACCAGATTGAGACCCGAGTATGTAAAATATAAAAAGAAGAATAAATTGTATTATTTCACTTGAAAAGAAAAAAGTTCGCATTTTTGATTTATTTATTTGACAAGCATCTTGACAGTTTGTTCTAACAGGAAGAATGCTGGAAAATTGCCTCGCATTTGGTCGTTCCCTTGTGAGGAGGAAGAATGTGGACCAGGACTGTCTGGAAGAGTCCAAGCTGTGCCGCTGCCTCTCCACTGTTGATTTGATTGCCCTCGGGGTGGGAAGTACACTTGGGGCCGGTGTCTATGTGCTCGCTGGAGAGGTGGCCAAAGGCAGTTCTGGCCCCAGCATTGTGGTGTCCTTCCTCATTGCTGCTCTGGCGTCTGTGATGGCCGGCTTGTGTTATGCCGAGTTTGGTGCGAGGGTACCCAAGACGGGCTCTGCCTATCTTTACAGCTATGTGACCGTGGGGGAGCTCTGGGCCTTCATCACAGGATGGAACCTCATTCTGTCATACGTCATAGGTAATTATGTTATAACATAATTAAAAATAATTAAAAATAAATGATTTTATGAACCTAAATTGATATTTTGTTGGAACAGGGACGTCTAGTGTGGCGCGTGCCTGGAGTGGGACGTTTGATGAGCTTATTGGGGGCCACATTGAAAAATTCTGCAAAATGTACTTCAGAATGAGTTTGCCTGGCCTGGCCGAGTACCCTGATTTCTTTGCTGTCTGCCTCATCTTACTACTGTCAGGTAAAACGAATCTGTCTTTAAAATACGACCTTTCATAGGTGCATCTTAGTAACTTAAATGTACATATTAGTGCTTATATATTACATATGAGTAGCTTTTGAAAGGGCCCTGGTGAAAGCTTTTGTACCTTTTTTTCTAAAAGTGTGGTACTTCTGTTATTGCCGCTTTAAGATGAAGAACTTGTTGTTTATATGTAAATATACAGTACTGTGCAAAAGTCTTAGGTTTTACCATAGCGCTGGCAGACTCCTTGTGCAAACAATAATCTCACTGCATTATTACAATTAATTAAAAATTCTTTGAAGTTCACTTAAAACCATTTTTTGTTGGTAAAAATACTAATGGCCTAAGACTTTTTTGCACATTTGCAACTTTATTAGTGTATGAGTTATTACCTAAACTGAACTGATATGTCTGTCGCTTTAATTTTCCCCCAGGCCTTCTCTCCTTTGGGGTGAAAGAATCAGCTTGGGTCAACAAAATCTTCACAGCTGTAAACGTGCTGGTGCTGATGTTTGTTATCATCTCTGGATTCGTCAAAGGAGACTCGCTGAATTGGAATATATCAGAGGAATCTCTCGTAAACGTTACCATTGTCAAAAGGTGAAGAGTGTCTTTTCAGAAACTTTCCTTTTATATCTTAATGAATTAAGCCTAAAGTGAATAGTTGATGATAATCTTTAAAATGTTGAAATATGCTTACAGGAATCTCTCACACATTGCTAATGTCACTAGTGATTATGGGGCAGGGGGATTTTTCCCTTATGGCTTTGGCGGGACACTGGCTGGTGCCGCCACCTGCTTTTATGCCTTTGTGGGGTTTGACTGCATTGCAACCACAGGTATTCAATCATTTCTTTTCTTAATCAATTCTTAAGCTCAAAGACATCTTATGTATGTTGCTGTGACCAGGTGAGGAGGTGAAGAATCCCCAGAGGGCCATTCCCATTGGGATAGTTGTTTCCCTGCTGGTCTGCTTTCTCGCCTACTTTGGGGTGTCAGCGGCCCTCACCCTCATGATGCCCTACTACCTGCTGGACGAGAAGAGTCCCCTGCCTTTGGCTTTTGAATATGTGGGCTGGGGGCCTGCGAAATATGTTGTAGCGGCAGGATCACTCTGTGCTCTATCAACCAGGTAAACATCTTTCTTTGCTCCCATAATACTGTTCTGCAAGGCTTCGTACAAGATTGTATTTGGAGGCAGCATGTGGATATCAAACACTGGCAATAGTTACATAAAAAAGCTTTTACTCATTTTGTCAGTTGTTTGGGATTCAGTTAAACATTTTGTTCCTAATCAGTTTGTGCAAAGGGGGTCTGTGGTGGATTGATTCCTATCCTTTGCATCTCTAATGATGTTTTAATGATGATTTGTTTGAAAGAGAGCCATGTAAATAATTACACACTGCATTTAATTGATCAGTTTATTATTATAAGCTTTAATATGATTAAGGTTTATACTTGCTCTCTTTCAGAACAAATGTTCATGTGGAATGTGGTTTTGTTTTTTCCTGGTAACAGCAACGCTTCCTAAAGCTGCCAAAAATTACAACCCACTAATTTTAACAGTATGTTTACTGTATGCTTATTGGATTTGTTTGAATATTAGTCTTAATTCTGTTCAAAAACATCAAGGTGTGTGCTTGGTAAAGCATACAAGCTATACAATCCGGTTGCTATAAAAGTTTCATGCATAAGACTAATAGTTTTGATTGTGGCCACTTTTATTTTATGAATTTACTGAAACATTTTAGGCCCTTGTACAATACTCCCAGGAAAAAATGAAGATGATTTAACTGTATGTCTGGTCCCATTTGCCTCATTTGCAAAGTGCTGTATGATGTGCTGTCAAATTTTATATTTCCTAAAGTCAACATGAAACAATCATTTTGGCAGCCCGTATTACTTCTGTAATGTGTTTTTTAAGAGTCAAAGACAACATTCATTCTGTCCATTGGGAAATGATTTCATGTAGTTTTTTCTCTGTGTATCCTGTGATTGGAGTGATGTTGAAAATAAGTCAAAAGTCAGTCATAAGTTTCCCCATTTTGATTTCATGTTGACTTTAAAACGCAAATCATTGTTTGTGGAGGCCTGTAACAGTACCCAGCAGCAGAAGTGTTTGGGATCAGGTCTGCAGCATGTAATTAATTGACCCCTTTGCTTCTGCCTGATGTCTTTGCCTCACATGCAGTCTGCTGGGCTCCATTTTCCCAATGCCACGTGTAATCTATGCTATGGCACAGGATGGGGTGCTTTTCAAAGTGTTAGCCCAAATCAATCCTAAGACGAAGACCCCTCTTATTGCTACAATGTCTTCAGGTGTAGTTGCAGGTGAGAGATGGAGGCACAATTGCTATGCAAACCGCCTACTGTATGTGATCCACCAGGCAAGTGTGAAAAAGAGCAAAAATGTAAAATATAGTAAACTATTCTAAGGAAACATACATTAAATAAACGTACTCCTAGACGATAACTCCTAGACCAGGATGAATCAAGGAAATGAATAAGATCCTAAAAAAGTCAGCAGTTCATGGCAGTTTAGTGAATATAAAATTTATTTTAAATTGTATTAAAAAAAAGAAAAACACACAATTGGCTGCACTTGGCTCACACTTGCTGGTGTTGCTTAATATGTTCTTTTCCTTCCAGAGTTGCAGGTGTCTGAACCATGACTCCTTTTTTGTCTTTAGCCTGTTGGGCTCTATGTTCCCTCTTCCCCGCATTCTGTTTGCCATGGCACGAGATGGCGTGCTATTCAGATTTCTTTCCAAAGTGAGTAAGCGTCAGTCGCCAGTGGCTGCCACTATGGCAGCAGGCACTACCGCGGGTAAGCTAAGACCAAGGTAGGCCTTGCATGGCCTGCTGTCCTGTTTGTGTCAGCCTGGTGGAGGTGTAGTGTGCCTGCTTAATTACAGTACCCTTGTTGCATGCTGTTACTGTGGTGGTGGTGGTGCTAAAAATGCTGGGATTTTACAAGATGTGATGAAAACCTCTGTGGAAGCTATTTATTTCATGCAAAAAAAAAAAAAAATGTGTAGAGGACTTGGTGGTGACGTTGGAAGGAAGACAAAAGGAAATCAGTCACCCACTAAAAGTTTGGAATAATTCTAATTGTATAATATTATTACAAGAAATCTGTTACGCTTCAGGCTGCATTTATTTGATGAAAAACGATAGTATTATATACGGAGCCCCTAAAGGGACATAGGTGATTTTTTTTTATTTTTTCCTGTATCTGGTGCGCACCAAATACTAACTGGTGAGCACCAGAAAGTACCTAGTGCGCACCAGATATTAATTGGTGCT
>JAUMHI010000055.1:14150457-14171041 GCA_032359435.1 Enteromius unitaeniatus
AACAACAACAACAACAAATTATAATCCAATGTTTTGGCACCATTGGAGGGAGCACCATTATTAATCATTGAAATTACTATTAATATTGTTGTTATTATAATTTTATATAACAAGTAACTGCACAGAAAGACAAAGCCTCGAGTATGTACTGCATATGAAATTTGAAGGAAAAAAAACAAAAAAAAGAAAACCCTGTACAAGCCATGAAGGTTGTCTCAAAGTAGTAAAGTGTTAAAGAACATCACTAAAATAAACCGAGATCAGAAAAGAGTAGCACAACATGACCTGACTGCAAACACACCCAACAAGACAAAACAATCAGTGCTGGGATATAATACTTCATATCTAGATATCCAAACCTAAACAAAGAAATCCAATCCTAACTTGACAACGGTTCGAAGACACCATCCTCATGTATTATTCACGTCTGCAGTATACCAGAATGATTCATCATGACCATTAGCAATGTAATCTCATAATACTCACCCCAGCACAGAGATGCTGTATGACCACAGTAACTGCCTCGAACCTGCAGTTGTTGGATCGAAGCGTGCTCTCCAGCTGTTGAATGCTCTGGTTCTTCTTCTCACACAAAGCCTTGTAGTACTCCACATCTCTGGACTTGCTCTCTGGCGGGACCAGATCTGGTTGTCCATTTGTCGGAGGCTGCTGGTTCCGGGAACTCGTCCTTGACTTGTTCTTGTCAACTGTAAGAGAACAATCATTCAAGGCTGTAAAAACATTCAGCATTATTTTTCTTCACAGCGCTTCTTCAGTTCATAGACCTTTGACCCATCTATGTCAGCAATGTTCATTAAAATCCCAGAGATGATGCAAAAACAGATTCAACCCTGCACCAGACGCAACCCTGAACGAGACAGCTCACCCCATCACTAAATAATATCTTCCCGCTGTAGATCCGGCCATCAGAGACCTCTTATTTTAGCAGGGCTATGCCACAGTGGTTTTCATTTACATCATCTCATAAATATAACACCAGGACTTAATCAGGGCACAAATCCTTCTAACAAAGCTGCCTCACAACTAGAGGACGGGTAGCTGAAATAAGCCACCAATGTTTAAATGACACTATACAAAGCTGAAAAACCCCTGTGAGGAATATACAGCTTTTATAGCAACATTTTTCTACTGCCAACACCTCAAGTCTTATGTTGTCTTAAAAAATCCATTTTGTCCTAGCAGAGTTATTACATAACAGCTCAGTGCGAGCAGCCTTGGACATTTCTGAAATACCAATTTTAATAAGGTAGCAGTGGGACAACAATCATCCTCTAACGTCAATCCAACAGTAACTAATTTACAGCACTAAATTTACATCTGCAAAGGCCTTCTTTTGCTTTCCTCTATGCGCAACCACTGCAGATAGATTCATACGGTCTATGAAGGGACAAATGGCTCATCAAAAATATCTTAATTTGTGTTGTTTCGAAGATGAACGGAGGTCTTACAGGCCTTACAAATAAGTTGTATTTATTTATCAATTTTTAAAGAATAAAATATGAAATATTTTATTTTAATATATTAAATAATTATATTCTTTACATATGCACATATTTATACAAATTAAACCGAAAAATAAAGAAAACTAAATTAGTTAAAACTACTGCCTTTACCACCTAAATTCTGGTTTCCAGAAGGAAAAAACAGGGAGAAATACTTTCAGTGGAGCGAGAGAGAAAGAAAAAAAAAAATAATTCACTGAAGCACTGATTCATGATTTTCAGCATTTTAGATCATGCCTTAAGAATGCAGGGAATAAAACCACAGAATACTTGAAGGTTAAATACATTTTATGCACTACATTTATGCAATGCAAGTTTGTCCATACAGTATAAAACATTTTGTAACTTTTAATGCTACGAAAACAAATATATGTTTTTTTTTTTTTTTTTAAGTAAACGAACAACTATCCAGCTTCTAAATTAATGCAAGATGGGAATCACAATAGAAAGCTGTCTCTAAAAAGACTAAGTCACAATATGTGCATTGTTTAACACTAAATTAGGAAACGGACCACATCAGTCTTTTGACAAACAACAATAAGCAATAATAGTGGAAACTTTGACCATTGGAACTTGATCCAAATGTCAATAAAAGATTTCCAACAGATATGGTCTAGATTAGAATGCTTCTAATTCTGCTGAGAACTCAAGCTTTGATAATACACTATAAGTCTATACGAATGTTCTTCCTTTCCAGCATCCTGTTACGCCTTATAGACAAAGTTGCAAACTGCTCCAAGTCTGTTAGTTCACTGTACCCACCCATAAAATAAATAAAGCTGTTAAGCTTAATCGCAAGGATTGAAGGAACTGGAAATATTAGTCCTTTTTAAAAACTTGCCTATAGTGACTAATGAAAGGGCAATATTATGAACACTTTATTGTCCTTGACCTCTGTTTGTGCAGACCAGTCTCTTCTGGCATGATACTTAATAAGCTAATGAAATGTAATCCAGACTAGTTTTTTTAGAAAAATCTTTATGTGGCAGACAGTAAACTAAGACTTTCAACATAAAATGTAAAAAAAAAAAAAAACAGAAATATAACATTAATCAGAACTCAGAATAAAGAATATGCTTTGGCCTTGCTAACATGATTCTAGTGATACTATTTTTATGTTATTTAATTTTTTTGCCACTCTCTTAAAAACTAGCAGTGCATTTTTAAAAGGCAAAGATTTAGGTCGTTGTCTTGGTGTGGCACATTACAAATCATGTTAGCCAACACATTAAAAATGCACTATAATGCAAACCATAAGGTGTCACTGCTAGGTAAACATCTGTGAGGCTCCCTCTGCTGGAAAACTCACTTAAGAGCAGACTGAAGGAACATGCAAGCCCTGAACAGTAAATTGAAATAATATCAGTTATGCAGATTAAAAAGACAAACTGAAACAAAACCAAGTAAATAAATAAAATTAAACCTGTCCATCCTGCAAGTGTTTTAACAAAGACTGACAGAAAATGTAGCTATAGATAAAAAGGTTCCACATCATTCTAAAGGTCAGTGTTTCTGAGAACTGACAGCTCTCAATTTAACTCCAGCAGAGGTCTTCATTTCACCACAGAGCAGGTATAAGATTTCTGGATACAAATCCCATATGAGATTAAGCGATCAAAACTAGAAGAGCAATGTAGTCACCCAGACTTAATTATACAAGTTGTAATTAAAGCAGTTAAGTAGTTTTAATTATTAGGGTGCTTTGGGTTATCCAGGGAGAACTTTTGGATCCCACATGCATAGTAATACAGCTAAAGGTTTCAGACCCAAAACTGAATGCATTCAGCAAACAAACAAACAAACAGACAGATTTGTGAATAACTGAGTTACAGTTGCCAGATCTTCATAACACACATCTTAAATACTTACTGCTTGTACTTGCCTCTATTGAATAAATAATCCAGGTGTGAGATGAGATTATTTAAACACTGCTGTGCTCTCTATAAGCCATCTTAGGTGGACTGCTTTAAAGTCTTGGTAAACAAAGATGGTCTAAACATGACTCAAAAAAAGTCAGTTTACACAACTTTAACTTTGGCTAAAATCCCTGCCAATTATTTAAATACCACTGATAATAAATATTAGCAACAAACAGGGTTTTCAGAGTTTGTAATAAATTAACTGTTCCCCTTTACTGCTCAAACAAATTATGTTATTTGGACACTGAATTTAGCAATATAAATAAAAGAATTTAGCAATATAAAAAAAAATTAAATGACTGATGCCTAAAATTATCTATAGCCTTACACAATCAACACGATTATGAAATAATTTTTTTGTAAAGTTTAATAATCAAATTTGCATTATGTGGAAACATTCAGTAATCTAGAATAAAGCAAACATTGGTGTCCTATTGAATGTAATGCATGCAGAAAGAGATTTAACCATCAATCAGGTTATCGTTGATGCTATAACTGGAGCTTATATGCATTTATTTTTAGAGGGATATTTAAACAGGTGAAACCTTACCCAAATACTTATTGAGATCAAATATAGTCCTCTGTGATGTTTTGAACATGGAATAAATAGTCGTTTCCTTATTTATTAAGAGTCCTTATTTGGCCAGTCACTGTAAAAAGAAGAGATACTGCAACAAACATCTCTACTTTATCTCCTCGATCGGAATTTACATTGTAATGTTTAGTAAATATTTTGACAATCAGCCTAGCCTGCAGGAAAAATTACCTCAGAGCATCTTAAAAAAAGATATAATACTTAAATATGTAAAAATATGAACTTACTGTATCTACTGACGTGATAGGTGATTACCATAACCCAAACTGTGGCACAAATATACATGTTATTTGCAAAAAGATTCAAGGCTCTATTTGCAGCTAGCAAGAAGATGCCTACTGAACAAATATCAAATACTCTTTGGCAGAGAGAGAAAAACAGAGTCTAAAGATAGACTCAACACCACATGAGCAAAGACAGCACCTTGAGAGCTGCACAGAAACACTCTGAGATATCTATGCATAACGAAGGAAAATGCACAACAACAGCGTTTTCTGAGGAACAGACCTGCCTGAAACACCACAGGGCTCTTGCATCCTGAAAGCAGCTGGAGGTTTCTGAGCAATCCCTTTGCTGTCAGCCTCACATGGATGTTGGACAGTGAAAATTTGGGAGAGAAAAACATATTGCCGAGAAGACAGAAAGAGAACAACTCTTCATAAGCAAAACAAAAAGAACAACAGCCTCAGTGAGCACATGTGAGGCTAAAGCAAAAAATACATCTGTCAAACAAATGGCAGAGACTGTGATGAAGGAAGGGAGGAGAAAACATCCATGTCTCCCCGTCACACATTGGCAAAAACAAATGAGCTGAAGCAGGATGGATTAAATAGAGGCAGGAGCCTCAGAGGCAAATGCATTTATCCTCTAGTTTGAGCTCTCATCCACTGACGCTCAGCATCTCTCGCTCTCCGCTGGGTGTTAAGGAGGTGCAGGATGCTGGGTGAACAGAAAGAAGGAGAGCGGGAAGGGAGGGTGCTGGGAGCAGAGCGGTAAGCAGCAGAGCGGGAGAGCATTGGTTCACACACTCTCACAGCTTTCTCCTTCATTCACACATCAGGAACGGTTAAAAATGGCAGCTTACAGCAGGATATGAGGGGTTTTTTTTGGTAATTAATTTTTAAATTAAGTAATTAAACAAAAATAATAATAATAATAATTTACCCCAAACATTGAATTTGTCCTGAGAGGTACATTTCAACCTCTCAAAGAAGACCCATAACAAGGCCAGGGAACTGATTTCTTTGTGGTCACAGACAGACTAACTTACGCCTGTGATGCCAGCAAGAACACAGAAAACAAAGCGTGCAACCCATGGAAGACATAATTTTATGTTTGAAATGTAATTATGTCTCTGTGAGGTTGCTGACGGCAGCAGACAACGCATGTCTGCACAGTTCAGGCTGCAGTCCAAAAACTAGAGGATACGGTCATTAAATAAGCTTCAAAAATACAAGGCTTTCACATAAATATGTAATTATACAGTCTTTTATGCAGTACTCTTCATTTTAGAATGAGATTAAAGGTTCAAGTAAAAATTATTCTACTTCACAATTTTAAGAGTTCCATTTATCTTTTCTAATTTATTATTATTAACTTAATAGTTAATTTCATTGATTTAATATGAAAATACTTTTTTTGTGAAATCAGAGTTATGGTATGGTGGCTTATATTACATAGAACAAGTCTGAATTTAGCACTTATTAAGAGTAAAAGAAACCTAACTATTGAATCCATTTTTAGCTGATATAAAAGCAAGTCAGAGCGATTCTGTCCACAGGTGTAGGATAATACCATTATTTATAGTAAACTTTTTTTAAAACGAAACATTCTGAGAGATTATTGTGATGGTGGAGTCTAACCTCACTGGCTTGAAGGCAAATGCTGCATGCATACACCCAATCCCTGCGAGGAATGCAATCACCATTCTTAATTACAGTTCTTATGTGTGGTAAGAAAGCACACATTACATGTGCCAGGCTGAGAGAGGCCGGCTGAGACAAGACAGACTTTGTCAGCTGTGTTATGGACTTGGATGTGATAAAATATCCTGCATTGCTGATAGGGCTATACAGAGCTCACACAGTTCAAGCCAACTACCACCCTACCTCACAAATCAGACAAGACAGCGCGTAGCAACAGGGTTTATGAAGTTCAGAGGGGCTTTCTTTAAAACCAATGTCATATACTGTAAATTATGAAAAAACAAACAAAACAAACAAAAAATTCAAATACTCAGTATAGGTATTTTAAATGACAATTTTCTGTGATACCTGTATGCTTCACTTGTAATGTAATAAACTGGGTCTTAGAGTACCTGTTGGAGTCGCAGTAGGTCTCGTGGGTCGGGCTGTGGTAGGGGTCTTCAGAGGACTGCTTGAAGACCTCACTGAAACTGATGAAGATGTGTTTTTGCATCCTGCTCCTGAAGGAAATAATAATAACAACAATTAGAAAAAAAATGGATGATTTAAGTTTAGAGTATATCAAACAAAATAGATGAGTAAAGACCAAAAAGAAAATAGAATTTTACAATGTTACAAATACGAATGGCACCAAAGGTTTTTCTCTCTAAACATTCTCTTTTCTTGAATGATTATTTAAGGTTAATGCTCAAAATGACATTAAACATAACTCATACCTGATGATACACTCCTCGTAGGTGGACATTGCAGCTTGGTCCTTAACAATGTGGTCCTGCTAGGAGGAGGTTTATTCAAGGTGCCCACAGACTCAGCATGGTCTGAAAAAAAAAAAAAAAAAAAAATTAATTACATTTATACACACACACACACACACCACACAGAAATATTCAACCCTTTGTTTGTGCATAAATTAGTTTGTGAGCGTATGAGAATTTTCTAGGAGGCTTATATGTAAATCAAAGCAATGAAACTTTGTAAGAATATTTTATTATCCCATCTCTTGATAACCTTTCTCCTATAAACAGATTATCTCTTCCCTTTACTGTCCCTTATTTGATGGGCTGCCACTGCTGATAGTGTAGTCAACAATATTTCAATAAAAAAATGTATGTCTTCAATTCAATTAACAATGAACTGACACAAGCTGAATCATGATACTATTGTCTTCAGCAGAACTGTTCATAGTTGAACTTAACTGAACCCATTTCATAAAGAATGAACTTTACACGGTTAATTAAATGAATTGAACCAACACTGAACAGACAAGAGCTAAATATTCAAACTAATTTGATTTTATATAATAGACAAACCTGCTTAAAATTAACACAATCAGTGATTTAAAGTACAAAAAAAAAAAAAATGTAAAAAACAAAATAAAAAGGACTTAATTATATAAAATAAAAAGGTAACACTTCATAGGGGGGCAGAATAATGCCCTCTAATAATGCTACCCAAGTTATTGTAGTTATCAGAAGTTTGAACATATTTGCAACTTCACATCTGAACAGTACCAAAAACAAACAAGCGAACAAACAAACAAAAATTATACTTACTTCTCCACAACTGAGTCTTAGGCTTTCCGTAAAGGGCAAACAACAAAGGAATAATACAAAAGCGATAGGATCCAATAAGCAGACAAGTCAAAAGAGTCAGATCACACTGAGCACAAGAGCTTGGCTGCTGATTCAGGGTTGAATTAGCAAACACATGCTCTGTGATTTCAGTCAAGGTGCCTCTGTGTACAGGCATGACCTTCCAAAGAGAGTTAAACATAATGAAGACAAAATAAAGTCTGTTTGTACTGGTAGATCCTCATTATTGTGATGTGCACTGCTTTCTCATACCCCTCCAAGTGAACTGAGGTGGAAAAAACCCTGCCCCGCAGACATCTGGGACTGAGTGTCCCAATCCATACAAACAACATGTTCATCAACCAATGAGAGCTGCACAATGGTCAAAAGGTAAAAGAGCATCACTGTCTAGACCGAAAAAAGCAGGCTATATTTTCACGTGTGCTGATTTCAGGCCATTTAATCTACTTGGACTTAAAAGGCTTTATGTTTAAGCTACAAATCATATTTCTAAGTTGACATGCCTCAGAAATCTAGTTAAAGTAGATTGAATCCTTTAGAAGGGATTTAATCATCAGTCTTTGGATTTAAGGCAACACTGACCTAGCAGGGAATGTGGGTCAAGCTGGATGAAATGAGGTTGATCTTGTCTAAAGCAGTCACTTATAATCCATAATTGTTTTCAAATTGTTAATAATAAAAAATTATTAATAATTAAAAGCTCACCTTGCTTTGGATGTCCATTTGTGTGAGAAGTGCTGGGGCTCTTGGGCTGTAATCTGGATTTGACGGGCAGTTTGGAGGCTGATGCTGGAGCTGCAAACACAGCAGATCTGGACTGGGATCCTGAAACCGCACTCGCACCTTCAGTTAAATGGATTTGAAGCTTAACTGCAGAGGAAAACGACAAATAATAAGTTCACTGTTTTTATTGTTTCAGACGGCACAAATACGTATATAGATACTTGTGCTGCAAATGTTTGCACTGCAAATGGAGCACTATAAAACAACAACAACGGAAAGACAAAGTGTCTTAAAAATTGTCTTAATCATTTAAAGCAGGTACATTTCTTTTAGACTTAATTTTTTTTTAGTCCATCTTTAAGTTGAACAAGAAAACTACAACTACTTTGACAAAAATGATCTATATACGACTTAAACAAAACCTAAATTATCTAGTTCACAGAAAAGAGAAACAAAACAAACAAACACAAACCTATGAAACTGTTTCTAACTGGAATTATTTGTTTAGTATTAACAAATTATAAAGACTGAGGCAAATTAATATTTCAAATAAATGCTGTTCCTCTAAACATTCTATTAAAAAAATCCTGAAAAATAAAAGAATTCCACAAATACATTAAGCAACACAACCGGTTTGATAATAACAAATGTTTAAGCATCAAGTAAGCATATTATAGAATATATTAAGCATATTCTAAAAGATCATGTGATACTGAAGACAGGAGTAATAATGCTTAAATGTAAGCTTCACAGAAACAAATTACATTTTAAAATATTAAAACAGAAAATTCCTTTTAAATTCTTAGATTTTAACATTTCATAAAACTAATACACAAAAAGAAAACAGTCTTGGTGAGCATAAGATACTTAAAAAAAGAAAATAATAATAATAATAATAATAATAAATAAATAAATAAATAAAAGTACAAAATTCACAAATAAATCAAGTCCTGCCTGAAACTATTTGTACGGAAGAAGAAACAATAATGATATAACTGCATTTAATTCTCTTATAATGTGGCATTACACCAGTGTTTCCTTACAACTAACATGAATGACTGGACAACAGTATATGAAGCACTCAAAACTTTGACCAATTCACACCACAAAAGTAAAAGCTGACCAAACAACAAAAATAGAGCTCTGCAGGTCATAAGGCCCTTACCATCAGACGTGCTCAGTTTGCTCTTGGGTGAAGGCATGTCAGAGCTACTGCTGCCATCTTTTCTCGCTGTACCAGGTTTGAGCTTAGAGGCTGAAAGCGGTGGTCGTAAGTTTGCAGCTGGAACGTGAGCAGCAGAGGCGCCTCCTGTCCTGGCTGTGGATGGCTGGGAGCCAAGCCTGCTTCTACTCCACTCACATGCTGCTGCTGCTGGCCTGGCAGACACCGCCTGCAAGAGAAGCCCCCTTTCAGCAATTTGCTCCCACGCATGCCGGCGCAAGCCTGAGCTCCCCATGCTTACGGCAGCATTGGCCATAACACATCTGAAGAGTGAGACTGAAACTCATGCAGACTTCAGACGTGAGCAGCTATTGTACTATAGTCCCTGTGAGAATTCTCAAGTCACTGCCAAGTTGTTGTTTTTTTCTTCCCCTCTCTAGCTCTGTAAACATGATTTGATATGTGCACATGGAACACATTTTCCACAGACTCAGCTTGCTGCCCTCTTGCAGCAGTAATTAAAACAGCAATTATAGTACACCGCATAAATACTTTCTCTTCGGTTTTGGTTTGTGAACTGTGCTTTGTTTGAGATGGCAGCCTTAATCTAAAATAAAACTGACCCAATTCATTCAAAACTCACTCAACGTTTACTTAGCACATTTTGATTAGGGGCCCGGTGTTACAGATTTAAAGCAGTTTTATCAGTCAAGATTGGCTATATTGGCTGATATCAGATGTATTATTAGGAAAAAAAACAAACAAACAAACAAAAAAAAACAGAAATCATTTACTCACTCGTATCATTATCTGTAAACCTATATGGCTGCTGTGAAAGAAGGAAAGAATGAATGAGCTCTGAGTGGGTCCTAATGCCCCAGTATAGCGGACAGGGACACTACACTGTCAAAAGAGCCCATGACACTCATCATAAAGACCAGGGAGCGTAATCCAAGTGTCATAAATCCATTTGTAGCATCTAAAAGAATTCATTAGGTAATTTTACTAATAAAGAGCCATATATTATTTTCTGTTATTTGCCATGACATACTCACCAGCAGACTGACTTTCTGTTTTTTCCCATGAACCTTCAGAGACTCATTCCCCTGCGTGTCCTCTCTATTTGACTCAGTTTCTGCAGGTTTGGTCTTCGCACCACCTTTAGTGTTTTTTTGTGGCGTGACGAGGTTGTTTAAGACTCCATTGACCTGTGAATTCGTCTCCTGTGTTCCATCCTTACTCGTTTTGGAAGAGCTTACGCTTTCAGACCATCGGCGAGGTCGAGATTTCAAGGCAGGACCACTTTCTTGACAAGTAGTCGAGCGAGTTCTTTTAGCTGCATTAGCACTCTTTACGTTTGGAGCCGGTGTGGAAGATGTGCTGTTTATTGCAGCAGAAGTGGATTTGTTAGGAGATGACTTATGCTGGTCCACAGTCTGACTTTCATTCATTTGATTGACAGAGATTGATGAAGTCTTTGGAACTGGTGCACTTGATGTCTTAAAGGGGTTGGTGGCTCGTGACATAATTTTAGACTTTATATTACTGAAATTAGGCTTCGGAAACCTTTTTATTTCTATTTTTTTGCTTTTGCTTGCTGACATCAATGGTGTTTTGGGCTTTTGAGAGGCAGTGCCTTGTTGCTGACTAATAAATTGAGCCATTGGACTCACTGAATCACCTTCATCTTTATTCAGAGGTGACTCAGACAAAGATGGGAGGCAAAATGTCTTGTTACTCACAGACTGCACTGGAGTTGAGGTCTGAGCATTGCCGCTAATGTCTAAATCCTCAGAAGCAGTAATAAGCACAGTTTTTCCCTCCAATGGCGTTGACTGATTTGATTCAGCGCTGTTGCATGCCAACTTTTGCACACTGGCTTTGTGATAATGAACAGGTGTGAAACATTCAAGTTTGTCATTACTCAGTGACTTTTCATCTATGAGAAAGGTCCGATTGTTGGCTTGGATGTAGGTACACTCCAGGCCCTTATTCTTGGGCTCTCCTAGTGGCACCTCGGCTAGGCCTTCACACACATCAGGTAACATCCCTGACACCACGCCGAGATCTGATGATATATCCAAGGAGGTTCTGGACTCCCCAATTAGTGAGATGCTAAGTGGCTGGTCGTTCTCGTGCAAGACAAAGCTGTTACTCCTCATGACCATCTCACCTGAGCTCACCGAGCAGCAGTTCTCACTGGATCCTCGGCGTGACGGCTCACAGGAGTCCACCTCAGACAGCTCTCGCTCTCCACACTCAGGGGAGGTTTCAGAGCTTCTGTCGCTGCCATTGCATTCAGTGTTTTTTCCGTCCACTATCATCAAGAGAGCCAAATTCTCATTCCAGTTGTCAATTTTTGATTTGACAAAATCCACAGCAATTGCACTGCTTGATTTCACTGCCTTTGAGGAAGAAGTCTTGTCTTTTGCTGGGCAAGTGATACAGTCCTCCATTTCTACATCGAGAGGACTGTCTGAACCGCCACAACTCAAACTGCTGTAGCCCCTTAGTGAATCGGGGGAAGGCTCACTGGGGCAGGTGATGTTATTTCCATTGTTGTCCTCAATGGAGAAGGTAAGATTCATGGATCTGCTTGCGGTCTCCATGGAGCAGCTGCTATGAGCAATTTCACATCTGTCTGTAACCTTTTACAACCTTTCACCTTTTATTTTATGAGATTTGTATTAGTCGTCCCTGGAAAAGGTTTATTTATTGAAAACCATTCTGTGAATGTTCCTGTAAAAGAGAGATAGAGAAAAGTCAAAAACCAATGTCAAATTCTAAACAATGGTCTAGATTGATATAAAAGTTTATAAAGGACATAATGAAGGTGATTCAACATGTGCTGGAGCTGAAATAAGAAGGGTATTAGATATTGTTGATGCAATACTTCACTGAACAAGCAAACCCCCTGTCCAATTACAATTTGTGAAACCTGTTTTGTTGTTGGCTACAAAATAAACAGTCTTCTTTGTGAAGATGTTACATAACTTACTGACCAATTACTTTTAGAGCAATGAGGAAATTGATCCCCTGTTTAATTCTTTATGTTTCCTAGAAAAACACCATTAAAAATGCAAGAGCTTACTCAAAGGCAACCTATACTCCTCCTTAAAATGCATTTTATAAAATGTCTCTTTAAACTCTGAATCATTCAAAGTTAAATAACATTTCTATGGAATTAATTGCTGTGAAATTTTAATTAGATTTGTTCCGCAAACATTTCTGATCATCATCAGTGTTGAAAACAGATATGCTGTTTAATATCTTTGAGCATGATACTTTGTTAAAAATGCATTTTAATCAATATAAAAGTTCAAACCTTGTATAATATTTTACACTTTGTGAAGCGTAATTGTGAATTTCAGTGGTAGCATGTGTATTTAGATAAGCAGCTCCGAGTGCTTGTGGAAACACCTCACTGTGTTTAGTAGGAACAGATCTGGCTCTGTGATAGGACGGCTACATCCCAGCATGCCTTTTTTTCAAACACAGAAAGCTTGCTGTGACTTAACACAAACACTAATATTGGCAAAATGTGCTACTTAATTGGATGAAATTTGATGCCCAATACAGTTTCTTCAAGATTTAAGACAAAGTCAGTTGCAATCTGCTTAAATGACTATTTATTTCTGAGTGACAAAATGTAGCATTTATTTTTTGGGTTGTGTCTCCTCATGTTAACATCACTGCATTACTCCACAGGGGTTGAAAAGTCATGGCATACTTTGTCTCTGCTGAGGGAAAGGCCTTGCATGCTCTAATGCACTTCTGTCAAGTACAATGAGGAGAGAGGCCAGTTTATGCAGATGCAGAGACAAGCTCTCAGTCTAGCTTCTTTTGAAATAACAAACCCCATACAAGCACCGCATGTGAGCATGCAAGATTTGTCTGTGGAACTACAAAATAATAATTACAGACAAATCTGTATACAAATAAATAACAGTACCAAAGATCACAGACCAAGGTTAATGTGTAAAAAAACAAAAAAAACACAACTGACCAGTAATAACTTGGAATTTGCTTCTAAAAAGTAGAATCTAGCATTCAGCGTTACTTATAAAACATATTAAAACAAACTTTATGTGTGCCACATTATTATAAATGTCTTATCATTTTTGTCATAATAGTGCAGCAATAAAACACTGTGTAGAAACAATTCTCTCTCAGAAATTGCCAGCAAAGAAATGGCAAGTAATATTTAATTAAATGTTATTGATATTTTACAGACTACAACAGTATTTCCTTGTAAAACATACACCAGTAATCTTTGCTTTATTTATAATGTAGAAAATGTGTAATATTACACTCTCGCAGGTTAAAGAAAATATTGAATACCTTTATTTAGCTGCTTAAACATTAAAAATTCACATAATGCTCAAGTTAATCAAATTTACCAAGATGCTAAAACTACAAAGCTATTCATTTCTTATCCTTTTCTAACATGAAAGCATAATTATAAAATCAGTTGAACTCTCATTGAAACATTACTCTCCCTAATATTCTGGTGTAAAAAGGAGTGCAAAAATTCCTTCCTCGACTCGCTGGCAGAGTGAAAGGTTACCTTGGGAACTAACAGTGTGCTTAGTCATTTACAGTCCGACTGTTCACGCAAGGGCTGGGCATTAAAGAAACAAGAGCCCCTCTGTTAATACTTCACTACCGCCTGGAGAATTATTGATATATGCGTCTTATTTCAACTTTGAAGGGACATAAAACTGATATGTCAAACTCTCATAAAAAGCAACAGTGGCATACAAAGGATCATTCATTCTTGAGGGTTGAAGCGGTCTAATTATTAAGAGCCCTGGAAAAAATGTCATAACTGGAGCACTAAATCAGTTTACAGCATAAAAAAAAAACATGGCACACTGCATAATGAACAAGCTTACCGTTTTTACAGCATGTCCATTAGTGTTAAATAAACCAAAAATATAGAAGTCAATAAAATAAAGAAAACACATGCAGATGTATCAATCAAACTGCACTAACTTTAATACAGCTCTAAATTAGAATTTCATCTCTCCTAAATTAAATACCCTCAGCTAGCAACCGTAAAAAAAAATAAAAATAAATAAATAATACAAAATGTCATAGAATTCTAATAGTATTAATGCACTTATCTAAATCTTAGCAATTTCATGCTGTCTTTTATAAACATTAAAAAAACTATTCAGAAAACCAACATAGTCCTACCAGGCATAACATTATGTCAGTTCAGCACATCCCATTCAGGCTCCTGCAGCACTCGCAGCTCCAGGTCTCAGGATCAATCCTATTAGTGCTGTGGTAAACACTACACCACACTAAACGCACGTATATAAAGACAGCCAGCTCTAAAATACCCATCAGCCCCAGCAGTCCCTCCTTCAGCACCACTCCTGGCTCTCAGCAATGGTTTGTCTCATAGGAATGTGGCACAGTCCAGACTGCTGTCAGCACACTTTTGGGCTGTCCCTGCATACTAAAACACGCCTATACTCGTACAGCGCTCTTCAAGTTCCAGTCTAGGCCATGACTGAACCCACTGCAAAGCCTCAAGGCTAACTTTACAGGGGACAGTGACTGGTTACCCTATCCTAGACAAGCCCGACGTGAGGGGAGGGGCCAGGGCATGTCAGGCCAAAAGCAGCAATCGCTGTAGCTAAGCAGCCAGTAGCATTTTTGAAGGGATTTAGGTATCAGAGGATAAAGGAGGAGAAAAACTGGATGTCAGCCATGTAGATATTTTCTACTGTGGAAAATCTCTAATGTAAAACTAAGCATGCATGTTACGCATTTTAAAATGATAAACATATACAAAAATGGAAAATTCATATCTATGCATATGCATATTTGGCATAGAAAACTGCAATACTTCCTTTGTATTGACAAATGCTTGACAATACCTTGACTTCCTAAAGTTGTGTAATAGCAAGCATGAGGGGTATTACATCTGTCATTGGGAACAGTACTATTCTTGACTAATCCCCATTTAAAAAGGTCTTTACACAAGAGAAGGAATCCATAATCTTGGTTAACAAAGGATACCAATAGGCTAAGTGTTGGAGACCAGGCCACAGTTACATAATCAAAAAAGATCAATACGATCATTCAGCCCATTTTGATTCAGTTAATAATGCATTGTAATTTTATCTGGTACTCAAACAATAAAATAAGCACGAAGAATTCAAGAATTAAATAACTCTTTGGAACAATCTATTGATACTGGAATGTGATTCACTAACACACAAAATAAAAATAAAAAAATAATAATTATTATTATTATCTTACAATATTTTGGTATTAATGAAGCCTTGGTGAGAACAACACATTTTGAACAGCAGCGTAAAGATACTTTTTGAAAACTGTAAGGTCATCAGTTGTAGTTACCTTTATGCTTTATCAACATGCTTCTTTACCCTCCTCACAAACAAAAAGGGATCATTTTGCATTGACACTACTTCAAATAAAATAAAGATTTCTAAGCAAATAGAATAAATACCAGTTTATCTGATATCCTATGCCCCTACAGTATGAGGTCCTAAGGGCACCTGCACTATAACCTGCTGTGGAATTCAAAGCTTCTGCACTTTGAGCTCTTCACTGTTTCTAAACACCATGTCTGGTCAAGGCATAACGCATATCAAACAAACATGCACCCCAAAAATTCATAGGATATACAACATTGCATAGGTTGGCTGATAATGCATCTAAATTATAGTATTCAACCAAAAAACAAAACAAAACAGGAGACTCAGAACTGTGTTCTCAGTGAAATCTAAAGAAATACAAAATATACTATAACACGGTGAAATACAAGTTGATTGGATTCTTTTTAATCTCGTAGCTTTTTTCTGCTGAGCTCATGTTTCTCCCTCATACCTCACGATCTATTTCCTGATCGCTGCCTTTAAATTGTCTTGTGCACCTGACAGAAACATCAGAGGCCTGTTTGGGATCTCTGGCAGCTCCGTCTATAAATAACACGTGGAGTAAACAAAGTTGTAAAGCGATAGAAAGCAGAAGATGCCCTTCGAAACACTAAATAAACAGCCAACAGTCGTAAACAAAAACAAAAGCTACTGAAGACAATTCACGCGACTCGAGTAATGTTAACAACACAAACATGCCTCGCGCTATTACACCAAGGATGAAATGCAAGTTACGAAAAGTGCGTTTGTAGAGATGTGAAATATTTACACTCACGTCTCATCTTCTTTCGATGGCATAGAGTACTTACCCCGCACGTCGCAAGTGAGATAAACTGGAAATCCCAGATTTGTCTACCGTTAACAGCAGCGCGTGCACTGGACAGGTAAGAGCACAGGTGAGCTCTCGCTCTCCTTAAATGACGTCACTAGCCGCTATAGTTCACCGCCGCACGGGGATTGATGTTTAACTAAATACTAAGATTACAAAAGCTAAAAGTAAATAAATAAATACATTTTGGTGGTTGATACTTCCTACACGAAAAACTACTGCTTCATTTATCACTGTTAAGTGTTTTTTTTAATACAATCTTTTAAAATGTTTTTATTATTACCATTGCATAATATCTGTAAGCTTAAGCACCTTTACATTTTTGTTCAAAAATAAAAATAAAATAATAATAAAATTGTATAAAATGTATTTTTTTATTCAGTTTTATGTACTACAATAAAACAGCTCTATAAATACTGCCAGTTCCTAAATACCCCGATATTGATGGTGTTTGCACTTTCTGTAGAACTTTGAATTATATTTCTACTGCATATTAATTATTGACTAGCCTAACAGACCTTCACAGATATTTCTAAAATGATGACAACATCATTGAGTATTCTACACTCAATATTTTTAAATGCAATTTTAAATAAAACTTCCATATTTAATTTCTTAATTATCATTAATATCAACTAAGAAATGCATAATATTAAAGATAGTATGATGGAAACATGAATGATGCAGCAAGGATGTGTTGAAAACTTTATTGCGCTACATGCAGGAGAAGAGCTTTTTTAACTAAAATGTAAATACTTGGACTACTAAAGCTGAACTACAATGTCATTTGTCATCGTCCACAAATTCAACATTTCCTTCACGGTTCATATTTCAGATCCGTCGATTAAACGTCATTCGGCTCAAAACTGGCCGGTCTTATCTTCATCTGCACAGATTTGAGGGAGTACCACCAGCCAAGCCAGGGGTACCACACTATTCCGTCATCAGTGACGGCGCTGTAGGGGCCTCTGTGGTAGAACCCGTTCAGATTGGCAGAGTGACATCTAGAGGAATACAGGTGAAACAACACTTCTCATTAATGCTGTAATGTGAAAAACTCTCGGATCTCATAAATGTGCGTAGAAATACGCCAGATAAAAACAAAAAAACGTGGTATAAATACGAAAAAACCTTGCCGTGTAGGATGAGGGTTGTGGGGTAGATGCGTATCATATGTAGGCATAAGTTAAACTGTATATTATGCACGCCAAACACGTGCGTGTCATATATAAGCCAAAGTCCATTTTTACGTATCAATACCACGAATTTTCGCTTTTATTTTGCGTAGGGCACAACAATTTTTTCACCTTAAGAAAAAATGTGCTATTCACTGCACCTAAAATGTATAATTGCATTGCAAGAAAAAATGTATAGGTCTATGCTGTATTAAAAATTAATGGAGCAACAGATTTTGTGTGAAAATAAATCAGTCAAGTTGTTTATATATACATATATATATATACACAGTACTGTGCAAAAGTCTTAGGCCACTAGTATTGTCAGCAACAAAAAATGGTTTTAAATCTGTTATTTCTATCTTTTGCGGTAGCGTGTCAGTTTACATTTTCAAATACTATTTTTGTCATTAATTGTAATAATGCAGTGAAATTATTGTCTGACAACAGCCAGTGCTCCACACAGAGATCTGATCATCATCCAGTCTGTCTGGAATCACATGAAGTAACAGAACAAACTGAGAGAGACTCAGTCCAGAAGAACTGTAAAAACCTAGAAAGCTACCTGAAAAACTAGGCAGGTGTACCTCGGAACAGAAGCTGTTTTTCCAACAGCTGCAATACCAAATATTTATTTGATTTAGTTAATAGAAATTAAATGATAAATTAAATCTATTCATGGCATTATTTCTTAATTTTTATACAGTACTGTAGCTTTCCAGGTAGGATTTTTTTTGGCACAGTTCTTCTGGACTGAGTCTCTCTTAGTTTGTTCTGTTACTTCATGTCATACCAGACAGACTGGATGATGATCAGATCTCTGTGTGGAGCACTGGCTGTTGTCAGACTCCTTTTGCAGACAATAATCTCACTGCATTATTGCAATCAATGAAAAAATAATGTTTAGAAATGGAAACTGATATTTCCAACTGACACGCTACCGCAAAAGATAGAAATAACAGAATTAAAACCCTCTTTTGTTGGTGAAAATACTAGTGGCCTAAGACTCTTAAAAGGTCACAGTATTAATACAAATACTTCAGCTAAAATTATGTAATTTAAATAATGTCTTTTTAATACTTGTTTAGAACAATCTCTTAGTAAAGTTTGTACTATTTTCTTTTATTTTGAAAAATAAAAGTATTGTTTTTTGTTTAATACTGTCAATATGTTAATATAAAACAATATATGTTAAAATAGGCCTACAAAAACAAAATCATTTTAATAAAAATCTGAAAGTTTCAAAGGAGATCCAATAATAATTATATATATATATATATATATATATATATATACACACACACTACTGTATATATATTTACAGTAGTAACAACAAATGACATTTTATGATATAATATGATCAATATCATGTTTTTAAATATGATGGGTTCATTCTAAACATGGTGATTAATGTGGACACCCAACATAATATGATATTTACTATCTGAATCTAACAACGTCATGTCAAAAAATGGAAAAGTCAGCCTTCTACTAATTATCATGTAAATAACTGTGTGCCTTTAGCCCCAACAACAGGGGCACCTTTTACCCCAAATACCATACTTTTATATATTCTTTTAGATCTAAATTAAAAAAGCATAATATATGCATTAATTTGATCGATTCTCATATGCTACTTAAATCTACAACATTTAAAAAAAGCTGAAAATATTAGATCAAGCAAGCACAAAATCAACTTTGCGTGTCAAGGGTCAGAGAAATACAAGTGATTCTTCAAAAACGCCTTTAACCCCAGGGTGCCTTGACCCGCTGTACCCTACTATTATGCAGTTTCATAAAACCAGGCTGTTGTTACAGATGCAAACCTGTTAAACCACCAGCCACCCTTGTCCTCCTGAGCACAACTGCGATCGTAGCGGTCATTATCTCTGTCTCGTGTGCTGAACTTCATTCCTTGATGGCTGGCCCACCACTGAACCTCAGGATGATAACTGCCAGAGAGAGCATCCCCTGCATTTCCTGTGTACACGCCAAACTGGAGCTGGTAATGGTTCTGAGAAGACAAATCTTTAATCCATTAATCAAATAAACAGATATTATACCATTCAGGTCAAATTAAATTGATGAATTGTAGTATTGTGTAACACATTCGTTTTGTTCCTAATATAAACAGAATACAGTTATACACACTGCTGTACTGCTCTATTAGAAACTTCACGCACCACCTGTTGGTTTATAATGGACACTGTATATTTATCCACACCCATAATATGAAGAGATTAATAAAAAGACCTGTTCATTATCCACTTTGAACGTTCTGTACACTGCAAAACGGTGGCTGCCCTCAAAGTCTTCCAAATTGACTCTCAAGGTGTAATCATCTGTACAAAAGAAAGTGTTTTTATTAAAATCTGTGCAAAATATAATATATTGTAATATAATTAATGCTCTCAAATGAATAATAGCATCCAAAATAAGTTTTTGTACAATGTGTGTGTACTTTATATATATATTTTTTTGCAATAATTGGGTGCCAATAATTTTGTCCAACATGTATTGGAGAAAAACATGTATTTCATGTATGAGTTTTTCTCCCCATTTTCAATTGTTTTACTTTTACAATGATAGGTTAGAACTTTGTACATTTTTTGAATGAAAGATCAAAAGGATAAACAATGTAGGTGTATTTTCACAGCCACCTTTGCTCAGATTTACCAAGGGTGCCAATATTAGTGGAGGGCACTGTATGTGTATATATACATAT
>JAUMHI010000055.1:14171141-14185292 GCA_032359435.1 Enteromius unitaeniatus
TTTCACAGCCACCTTTGCTCAGATTTACCAAGGGTGCCAATATTAGTGGAGGGCACTGTATGTGTATATATACATATACACGTTATGGTCTATTATGACGTGTCTGTTTTAGTTTAGATGTAGATTTACTCACCTTGAGACGTCAGATAATGCAGATTATCATTCCCTAACCAGAACTCTCCACCAGCAGTCTTCATGTCACCAAATCCTACTTTATAATCATTCCAATCTCTAAAAAATGAACAGCGAGACATTATGTTTAATTTATTGATTAGTAGACATCGCTTCTCACAACAATGAAACAGTTTTTTGCGTACCTGTCAAATGACTGACTGCCATCTAAGCGTCTCTGGAAGACTGTCCATCCACCCCCTTCTCTCATATCACAGTACACTCTGATCCGGGCTGGACTTAGCAGTGGTTTAATCATATAAAACCCACTCTGAGTACTGCCGTTTTTGAAGATCTGAGCACAGTCTGTGGCAGATTCATTTTATAATCAGACAAGTATAACATATTAACACAACAAATACATCCAAATAAAGTAATACAGAGCTTTGACCCATGTACTCTGCGCCTTCCATGTCATAAAATGGTCCCGTCTTTTGGGAACGCTCATCCATCTGGTTGAGATTCATTAATCGTTGAATAAGTTGTTGTTGCTTTGTCTGGCGAATCTCCAAACTCTTGAGCTCCGCCCGAAGACGCTGCATCTCATCTTCGCATTCTTTAAGAGTCTAAACACACAACGACTACTGTAAACTCAACAAACAAATATCCTAAGTGTAATTTCGACACTTAATAAGCTAAATTAATACTTACAGAGTCTGACAATTCCAGAGTAGCACAAAGCATCCAAATGATGAGCAAAACTGACATTGCAGATGCACTTATCTGATGCTGTATTGAAAGATAACAGGTTGAAACCGAGTGATGTCGTGTACAACTACAATCTCAACAACTTTTACAGATGCTTCTGAGGTCTGTTCTAGTGCCTGACAAAGTTTCCTGTGGTTGGAGGGCACTACTTTGAGCTGAGTCACTCTGGATCAAAACAGATGTGTAGATAACTACAAACAGCTCCTGAGACGTCACAACGGAGACTGGAAATCTTCTATAAATTAATAAAAAATTGACATTGATAGCAATCCATTGTTCAAGTAAAACAAATGAATGGCCCGCAAAGTTTTATTTATTTATTTTTTACATAAAAAACAATTCTGTATAATTGACACTGAAGCATACATTTAATTCTCTGTAAATCTAAAAAGCATAAATATTTGTTTACAAAAATATAGAGTAATCCTGTTTAAAGTATGTCTGATAAACAGCAAAAGAATACCTGATTTGGAACGCCCATGAAAACAAAAATGGGAAAAACATGTGTGAGGCACGCCGATCCTGAAGTGAGCGAGTGAGAGATAGATACTGAAAGTTACATTTAGATTAGAACTCTTTAGCAGGTTTGTGACTTCAGATTGTGACCCTAGACAACAAACCCAGTCATAAGTGTTAATTTTCCAAAAATTAGATTTATATGTTCTGAAAGCTAAATAAATAAGCTTCCCATTGATGTATGATTTGGATGGATAGGGCAATACTTGACTGAGATACAACTATTTAAAAAATCTGGAATCTGAGGGTACAGAAAAATCTAAATGCTGAGAAAATCACCTTTAAAGTTGTCCAAATTAGAGCTTATAAATGCATATTACTAATCAAAAGATAAGTTTGAGTATATTTGTAGTAAGAAATTGACTAAATATCTTCATGGAACATGCTCTTTACTTAGCATCCTAAGGATTTTTTGAAAAAAAAAAAAAAAAAAAAAAAAAATAATAATCAATAATTTCGACCCAAACAATGTATTTTTGGCTATTGATACAAATATACCCCAGCGACTTAAGACTGGTTTTGTGGTCCAGGGTCACATATATAAATGTACACCCTTAGAACAAGGACAAAATCCTATAATAAACAAAAGTTCATTTTACAGCTGCCATAAATGGAAATAAAAAAAATGTCCATAGGCTAAGATTTTGGCTAAGCCCCCAAAGTTTACAATAAGACTTTGTAACTGGACTGCACCAGTTCAATAATTGTAGCTGTAAAATTACACACATCAAAGTCAGTTTAGACATTAATGAAAACTTTTATTATAGTTATTCAGAGTTTTATATATTAAATTTGTTTACATATTCAACACAGTCCCAGAAAGAGACACTGTCAGTATAAATAACAAAAATACATTTACAGTAAGTACTATTACTAAGGAGTTCAGAAAAATAGATGATCAAAATATTAAAGAAAAAAACTCAAGGAAAACAAACAAAACCATTTCTATTCAAAATGTGTGGTTATTCAGAGTTTGTTACAAATAAGAAACCATACTTTTGCACAACCGCACAAATGTTGCAGTGGTAAAAAGAAGACACATGAGAAGCTCAGAGGTAGAATTGCAACCATAACGATTTTTTACATCATCCTTTTCTTATACACCATCCCGTGTATAAGAACAGTATTTCATATGCCTTAGTGAATTGGGATTTGATGGCAGATCACCATGGCGTACAAGGATTTGGACAGTCTCTGATATAAGACTCCAGAGATCCAGTGGACACTTCCATCAGTGACGTGTAGGTTGTCAACTGTAAAGACGGGACAGAACCTTTTTCTTCATTATCACTTCATATGACATTCATAGACCAGATGCAGAAAAATAGTAAATAGTTTTTTTTTTTGTTTGAAAGAAAAACCGATAAATAAAAATGAAAAAAAGTGAAATTCAAGTGTGATGCGCAAACATAAGGCTATTGTTAATTCAACTGAAAGGAAGACTTACCTTATTAAGAACTGGTTTTGTTGACAGTACATCATATATTGATGCCAAAGAAATATTCTGTGGAATTTACAGTTTGTTATCTTCTATAAGACATGTCTTTGTGAACAATTAGTTACTGCATATGCTTTTAATTTTAAAAGCACTTAAATTGACTCTCTACATGACTACTACATAGCTGTTTTGTTTCTAACAAAAAATGCCACATACCGCTTGTGTGGTTTGATTCATGCACTTCATTGCTGGTGTTCTGCGGTCATCAAGTATCATAGGCTTTTCCCAGTGATCATAGTTTGTTTCCAGGACGTACCATCTCCCAAGCTTCATATCAAGCCTTTAACATCATTAACAACAAATTATAGGGCAGTTTAAAAGATTTCAGACAGAAAGTTGGCACTTCTGTGTGATACGCTTTACTCACTCCCATATGTCTAATGTGTTTATTCTCGTCCTGGTTATCACACAACCCTGACCTGTTTGGTTACCACCCAAGATGAAGTAAGCTGGTGCAAGCAGTTTCATCAGAGAGAGCTGGTTTTTAGCATCCTCATAACTGCAAGTAAAGAAGACCGATTACTACTCATGTTCTCGTCAACATATTTATAATTATATATTGTTAAAATTTTCATATTTTTATCTACCCATGGTGCACTTTTCAGAGTGTGTAGGTTAGCTGATGGAGGCTATTTTTAAGTTATTACGAATGCGTGAGAGAATTATGTGGTCATGACAGAGAAATAAGGACGTTGTGCTTTCATCTTATGCTAGTGTGGTGTTGTTTTTACCTGGTAGCATTTTCCAGAACTTTCCGAGTGAGAAAACCCATCCACATTCCATCTCTCTTGCCAAAAATCCATTCCAAAATCCCTGTGAGAATTTAAGATGTTATCTAACCAGTCAACCATCAAAAACATCCTAGTTGCACCCATGATTTGTCGCTAATGTTTAGAAGAAACAAATATGCAGAGTTGTGTAGGGTTAGTTTTTTACAACCTTTAAACCTTAAAATAACTGTTTATATACCCATCATATACCTAGAAAAAAATCTTACCTACATAACCCCCATCAATGTTGAAACGCTCATTCATTGTTAGACTGAATTCACCCTGAACAAGGAAACAATGACTTATTTTACATTTACACCAATGAGAAGCATCATTTTTTTCATCTTTATTAACTTACAGGTCTAATTCCAGTAAGCATGCCAACATATCCAGCAAAGTTGGTTGATTTAAAGATGGTTTTGTTGCCTCTTTGGAAATGGACATTCACCACAAGAGACTTAAGCTTCTCTGTTAAAGTCCATGTTTTATTCTGTCGATCCCACCTTTAGGAAAAACACGCAATTCATATGACATGATATAAAGGGAGTATATATGCTGCAGACAAATTCTGTATGTTTCGAAATATTTGCAAAAAATAAAATAAAAACAAAAATAAATAAATAAAATAAATCCTACCCCATAAAAAGTCCAAAGTCCAAATTTCGGGCATGGTAAATATTTCCTAGAAAAAGGAAAATATATGCAATAAAACACCTAGAATGTTTATTAAAATAAAAATTTGATTTAAAATGTCACGCAAACTGATTTAGATATATTCTCACCATTAAAGTCTTCTGCAACAATTGATGTGCAAACAGTGAAAATCTCATAAAAGATATTAAACAGTGTAATTTCACCTAGAGAGACACATAAAATAAATGTACAAACATAAAAATTAAAAATTACAGATGCAATATCTTTTTAAAGAAATGGGGAGAATTAAGGAGTTTTTAAGCTTTAAATTTATTATATTGCTTGCATTTACTATAATTAATATTAAAAATATTGTTTTTGACATTTTATTAACAACAAATAAAGCATAAACAATCAATTAAATAGAAAAATCTCACCAAGAGGGATGCCAGAAACAGTTGCTATTCCCTTAATTTCATCACTGAAGGGTTGTGGAAGCGTATCCACAAGCAAAGGCTATAAAACAGCGAGGACATAAATCACAGCAAAAACAAAAGACATCAAAATATGTACTTTTAAAATATTCAAAATGCATTTTGAAGAGGTCTAAATTCATCCATACATTTAACTGCTTACCAGCTCCTCGTCTACTAAATCAACAAGTTTTCCATCAAAAAAGCCCTTGGCCAGGTCTTTGATTGTTTGCACCATTGTGATCAACTGTAAATGCAACATGATTATTGTAAAAGCAATCAATCCAAAGCGACAGGCTTATTATTAAAGCATCCTTAAGACACAACAGCAGAAAATCGATATTCAAAACACTAATATTAACACATGGGAACATAAATATGACATAGACCTAAGAGGTAATGCATTAAGAAGGAGACAGTTACCTCTGTGTTTTTATCTTTGATCACTTGCGTCCATCTCTCACCAGGAGGTAAATCGAGATTAACAGTGTACCAGGTCACATTACCTTTAAACCTAGATCAAAAAAAGAACATGTTCAATATATGAGCTGCATAGAGCAAATGCAACACATCACGTTGGATATTTGAAGCTAGTAACAGCAGTACGTTGGTCCTTTCGGTGGATACAGTCCACTTCTGCAATCCTCCAGCTGCAAATACACACAGAGATGAGTAAAGCGTGACACCAGCACAAAGCCAAACAGCTCTTAAAACGACCTAACAAACTTTAGAACACGCATTTATTCTTACCCCTCGAACAATCCGTGACAAAAGAAACAAAGCTGCAACAATAATCTCTTGAACTGATATCGGCTTCATTGTCTTTCCGCAAAGTTTTCTGATCGTTCAGTCATTCTCTGCGGAAGACGAGGCGATGCGGGAAATAAGCTCTCGGCGGAATGTACCATCATTTAAGGGGTGCTCACACACAGTATATGCATGCGTTATTTGAAAGGAAATACTTTTTTAAGATTATTTTTTTTTATTTCGTCCTCTAAGTACTCTCAGTAATACAGTTACACAGATTATTAGGATTTGTTAGGTTGTGATTGTTTATGAGTACACCCACAGCACGATCTCTCCCCCGTGAGTCTGCTGCTTAAGCTTCTCTTAGGACGTAAACAAGGAAGCTGGATGGAGTTGGTTTGTTCAGTGTTTTGATTTGATCACGAGTGAGTTTTCACGACACCGGCGCCACAGGAATGGAGCGGATCACGAGTTTTCTGCTGTTTAATAAGCGTCTCAAAAATACATAAAAGCCCATTTCCGCCATATAAAAACATGGGGGGGGGGGCATCACTGGTAAATTATAATGATCAAGTATAATTATAATAATTAAAACGTAAGAATTATGACTTAAAAGTCTAAATCATGATTTTCAATAGCATATTTCGACTTTTCTATTGTCACTGTCAGGCCTATGGCTGTTAATTTCTTTTAATCGATCATTTCGATCACAACAAAATGGGTCATAAATAAAGAAATAATAAAAATAAAAATAACTAGGCTCTCTAAACTTGGATTACTCAGTTCAGATTAAATGATTCATTATATCCAGCAGGAGGCAGTATAATCCTGCTTTGTTCATGGAACATCATGACAAAATTCTTCAAGCAGTCAAAGTGATTTACTAACTTTAGCAATTCATAAACCTACTTCACAACCAATATGAGGATTTAATACAAGTGCAATTAAATGACTTTATCTTTAGCTGTTTATCTTCAAAGGCAATTTTTACTTAACCATAAACTAGCCTTTAATGATTTTATATATATATAATTCAGCTGGATGATAAAATTAACCTCTAGAAACAACTCTCAAGTCTTTATTAAACCACACTATCACCACATAAAAACTTTTCCATACCTTTTTAATTGATTTGCTCTGATCCACCTCTTCTCCCATCTCAGGCAATGATGAGGTGCTTACTACTGGCTGCCTTCAACACAATACTGCTTTCTGTGCATTTCTCATGCCATGAAAAAGTGTTTTCTCAAAGTGACAGGCCAGCTTGTTCAACAAAACTCATCCAATCTCACCAAATTGACCACCAGCCTCAGTTTCCATTACAGAGAGAGCATTGCTAATCCACCAAAAGTGGGTCGAAAACAAAAAACAAAACAAAACAAAACAAAAAACCACACACAATCTCAACTTTAGCGAAAGCAGATCGTATAACAGGCTTCAGAGCACGCTGGCAGAGGACAGGCAATATAAACTATACTGAGACGACGACATGCTTTTTGTGCCACGGAAGAACAAATTGCTTACCTAAAGATGTAAAATGAATATACAGTACAGGCCAAAAGTTTGGACACACCTTCTTACTCAATGTGTTTTCTTTATTTTCATGACCATTTACATTGGTAGATTCTCACTGAAGGCATCAAAACTCTGAATGAACACATGTGGAGTTATGTACCTAACAAAAAAAGCTGAAATAACTGAAAACATCTTTTATATTCTATTTTTTTCAAAATAGCCACCCTTTGCTCTGATTACTGCTTTGCAGATTCTTAAGAACTAAAGAAAAACTGAAGTCGCAAAAACCATCAAGCGCTGCAACAAAAATGGCACACATGAGGACCGACCCAGGAAAGGAAGACCAAGAGTAACCTCTGCTTTTGAAGACAAGTTCATCCGAGTCACCTCAGAAATCGCAAGTTAACAGCAGCTCAGATCATTAATCAGATAAATACCACACAGAGTTCTAGCAGCAGACCCATCTCTAGAACAACTGTCAAGAGGAGACTGCACCAATTAGGCCTTCATGGTCAAATAGCTGCCAGGAAACCACTGCTAAGGAGAGGCAACAAGCAAGATTTGTTTGGGCCAAGAAACACAAGGAATGGACATTAGACCAGTGGAAATCTGTGCTTTGGTTTTTGTGATCTTTGGTTTCAAGCACCATGTCTCTGTGAGATGCAGAAAAGGTGGACGGATGGATTCTACATGCCTGGTTCCCACTTTGAAGCGTGGAGGAGGAGGAGGTGTGATGTGTGGGGGTGTTTTGCTGGTGACACTGTTGGGGATTTATTCAAAATTGAAAGCACACTGAAACAGCATGGCTACCAAAGCATCCTGCAGCGACATGCCATCCCATCCGGTTTGCATTTAGTTGGACGATCATTAACAGGACAATGACCCCAAACACACCTCCACCTGTGTAAGGGCTATCCGACCAAGAAGGAGAGTCATGGAGCGCCTGGGCAGATGACCTGGCCTCCACAGTCACTGGACCTGAACCCAATTGAGATGGTTTTGGGTGAGCTGGACTGCAGAGTGAAGGCAAAGGGGCCAACAAGTGCTAAACACCTCTGGGGACTGTTGGAAAACCATTTCAGGATTTCACCTCTTGAAGCTCATCGAGAGAATGCCAAGAGTGTGCAAAGCAGTAATCAGAGCAAAGTGTGGCTATTTTAAAGAAACTAGAATATAAAAGATGTTTTCAGTTATTTCACCTTTTTTTGTGAAGTACATAACTCCACGTGTGTTCATTCATAGTTTTGATGCCTTCAGTGAGAATCTACCAATGTAAATGGTCATGAAAATAAAGAAAACACATCGAATGAGAAGGTGTGTCTGAACTTTTGGCCTGTACTGTATATTAAAAGATGGAGCATTAATAAAAATAAAAGTAGGCTATTCTCGCCTGACGAAAATGATGATAAATCGAATGATCACTTCTCAAACCAAAATATTTCATACCAGGCAACATATAGTTCATAGTGCAAAAGCACTGTACATACTGGACACCTCTAATTGATATATATAATTTAGAACCACTAGCATTCTGTTCATCTATAAAAATGCAGAATGTGAGCAGCCGTCACAAAATCCAAGAATTTCTGTTATTGGTTATAAACATCCAGGTTCCTGTGGAAACAGCTTTAAAATACAATCACAGCCCCCTGCAGAGCGGTGAATGGAGCACAGAGTGGAGTTTGAGTTATGAGCCTTTCACAAACAGGAGATAAAAGCAGACTGGCTGCTCAGCCAGCTGAGAATCCTCAATTAATTAAACACTTCCCAGTGATTATGCCCCCTGATAGAACTTATCTCCCGAGTCAGGGCTGCACCCACCTAATGGGCTGTTACATCAAAACACAAACACAATGTGATGCATTTCACTTTGTATGCGCTGGGTTTATATACTGTAAAACGCACATTAATGAAAGACTTTGACTGGAGATTTCAGTTTGAGCTGATGGCTCTGCCTCTCAGAAAGGCAACAAGCTAAAATGAAGATGAATGGAAAAAGAAACTGTGTATTCTAACCTTTTGATAAATATTTGATTTGTCACATTTGGTAAATTTATGCACTGCTGTTCAAACCTTTGAGGTCAGCAATATATTTCTGAAAGAATATATCACCTTTATTCAGCAAGAATGGTTTAAAATGATCAAAGGTTTTTTAAATAAATGCTGTTCTCTTTAAATATTAATAATAAAATGTAATGTAAATGTAAATAATAAAAAACAGACCTTTTCTGCTCTGATAAAATAAGCATTGTTTCTTGGGCAGCAAATCAGAAAGATTTCTGAATGATCATGTGACAAAACAGATTATGAGTAATATATTACATTAATATTAATATATATATATATATTGTATTAATATTACAGGCTATGCTATGGTTATTTAAACTGCAATAACATTATTTCACTATATTACAGTAATCAATATAAAATCAAACAAATGTAGCCCTGGTGAAAATGAAAGCAGGTCATGTGGATTTCGAAAAACATTTACAGTTTGTAATATAGCTGTATATTTAATGTTTATGTTTAACAATTGTGGCTAGATTTTCTGTTTTTCTTTTGACAGTCTTAAGACTTTATTTACTATATGTTTATAAGAAATAGACTTCCCTGAGATTTATTCACTGGAGTGAAAGGTGTGAAAACTCGCCTTAGTGTTCGTATTTCCACTGGGTAAAACATTGTAGATTAACTGCAAACTGATATTGAAATGCAATATACACACAATTTCAACACCAGCGCCACAAACAGCATAAGTGTTCACCACAAAAATCAAAGCTGTTGCTGTCACGAATGAGGAGAGTGAGAAGTGTTCGAGTTCATGTGCAAAACAGGTTTATTCAGGCTCAGGGTCAAAAACAGACAAAATCTAACACAGGCAGACAAAAACCACGCAGGCAGAGACAAAGAGTTAACCTAATCCGAAGCAAAGGTCAAATACCAGATAATCAGTGTCCGAAGGAGAAGACAAGGCAGAGGTCCGTGGAGAAGCAGATGTCGGCAACAAGAAAATCCAAACAGTTAAACAAACAAGATACAAGAACACGAATGAAAGGCAAAGACCAGCAGGTTGACAGTGTAAATGAACCGTGACTAGACAAACAAACAGACTGGTATATATACACAGGTGGAACTGATTGAATGATTGAACCAAACTAGCAACAGCTGTGGGGGAGAGATGCATACTGGGAAATGGAGTCCGGATGTGGAAACATACACAAAAACACAGAGTTCTTAGAGAGCTGGAGTGCCATCAACAGTCTTTAGCTGGCTGCTCCAGCTGGGCATGACAGTTGCCTACACAACATCAATAATGCCTTTTTTTTTTCTTCAGGTTTTTCCTTTTTACAATATCAATTTGTACCTGTTTTTAGGTTTATGGAGTCCTTTACACACTTGAGACACTGACTTTTACTGAGGTGTCCCTGGATTTCCTCTGGATAATATTGATGATCCCAAAGTCTCCCTATTGGCACGATTACTTTGAATCAGAAACAGCATGTAAAGTACAAATTATTAGTTATTATGTCATGCCTTCAGGAGGTTTGTCACTCTCTGACAGATTACAGCATGTTTAACAAAAAGAAGCTGCCCACGCTGCTTTGCCTTCTTGAGTTTCATTAGCTCTGTATATTTGGTCATTAAAATCACCTTGTCACTTAGCATTTACAGAAGGTGACCCTGTGCATGCACTGAAATACACTGTATGACGTCTGAAGGTAAAACTAGCAAAAAGAATACAAAAACATCCCTCACGCTCTGATTTCAGAGGACGTTGCTTTACCTACACAATGCAGGCTGCATGTTAAATGAATACAGTACATCGTATCTGACTACACAGTGAACAGAGGCATAGCGTATCCTAACTGTGTCTGTATGCTGTGGTTATACATACATAAGCTTATTGGATGCAACTTAAACTAGAATATATTATTTCATGCAGTCTGCTTCACAAAACCCATATGTCTAGAAGTAACATATCTGATGATTTCTGTACAGTTGAAGTGTTTGTAGTTGTAATCCTGTTCACTGTCAAAGCTGAAAATGATTCAAGCATCTGTCGCAGGGCAATAAATCATATGCATAGCATGAAAGCTAATGGCTTTGTAGCATTGGAGAATTTTCATTTGACTCAAAAGTCTCCTGGGCCTCAAATGTTTTTCTGACATAATGAAATGTTCCCAAGTTGCAAATTGAAAACTTTCCAGTTGAATTCTTAGTGCTGACATTCAAAATGAAACTGCATATTTTTCAGGAGTTCCGCATGATTACACACAATCACAAGGTTTCTAATGCCTATATAATAAGAATTAAATGCTTTGTGGAAAATGTTTTGACCACTTAACCAGGTACGTAAAATGAAAAACCTGTTTCTGTCTCAGAGTAAAATGAAAAATGTTAAACTGAGAGAGAGAGAGAAAGAATACAAATAAGAAATCAAACTGTGAGAGAATCATAGTCAAAATAATATAAAATAACATAATTTCAATTTGCAAGGTGGTAAAAATTTAAACATTATACAATGAAATTGCATTAAAGTTCTTCTTCCCTACAAATGTAGACTGAATGCAAATCTTCTGCTAATCTAGGGCTTGGGAACTCTAAGCAGATCAGAAGGACAACCACCTGGACTTGTTGGATGTAAATCCAGTTAAAGTAAAAAGCTTTAGCAAGCTAAGAAGTTGTTTCGAGGCTTAGGCCAGCTCCAAACAGGAATTATGCAGTTCATTGGAACCATGTCATGTCACGGTAAAGAGTTAACTAGGCAGTGCCATAGGGACTGGTTATCTGGCTAGTTGCTGAGGTGGTAATCCAACTCTGTAAGCATCTGTCAAATATCACAAAGTCTCAGTTTGACACACCATTTTTGCCTCCACAGTGTCTCTGAGGGGAAAGGGAGAAGTGAGGTGAAATGTGACACTTCTGGTATCTGTTTGGCAGGGTTAACAGAAAAAGAACAGGGCTTTAGTGTGATGCATGAAGCATAGGCACCTAGTAACACCACTTGAGCTGCCAGGGAAGTGTTATTAAACTACTGTATAAAATAGCTTTTCTCTCAGGAGTAGCAAGATTAAATGTTTAAGTTCGTTTTGTAACTAACTTGCAAAAAAATCAACAAAAGGAAACATAAGACCAAAAAAAGAATGAAAAAAAAACAAAAAAAACAAAGCCTCCTGAGTGTGAAAAACAGTTCATTTTCAGAAGTGAATCTCAGCTTGCCATGTAGTAATTGCTTAGTTCAATGAGTGATGCACTTATAACAAACTCATTAACTGCAACAGAGACCTGCACAATCGGATATTAGGAACATATTGCATCACGGATATATTCACAGTCATGAAGAGCCTAATTACCGACATGATTTCAGGTAAATTAAGCTACTCATTTTCTATTAAGGTCTGTCAGAAAACACGACACTAATAGCACATCAAGTTTGTTATTAACCTTATCTGTGTCCTTGGTCCTGACTGCTGGCCGTGTGCACAGAAACGATGATTAAACCACAGCCTCTTCAACTCAAGATAAGCCAGAACATAATCAACCTGAATGCTTCAAAACAGTGAATGCAATACTAATATTGTTTTTTATTCACCTTTAACTATTTTGAAACATTACACGGATATTAGTTAGTCAGTGGCTTAATGACTGGCGTTGGTCGTTTCTGTGGCTGGCGCAGAAATAGAAAGGAGAATATTGCATCAGTGTGGTTCTTTGTCATTGTCCTCCAGTGACAAAAGATGTATGGACAGAGACTTAATGAAAGTGTCTATCAGTGCAGGGTGGAAAGCGCACCTCAGGAAGCTCCTCCAGTTGTTCTGATACGGAGGCTTTCATCCGTCATTGTCTGGAGGTTCCACAGACAGGTACTAAAGTTAGCGGAGGTATTTAGGTTTATTGTATTTCAAGGGGTAATAACTCCTAAAAGGTTCCACAGGAGAACCTCTGTATGGAGGGGAGAGGAAATAAAAGCAATATGTCCTTTTGACAGAAGAGCTTTTTGGCGGAAACGGGCGAGATTCTGGATGGTAATGAATAATGGCCTTCCTAATTAGCAGACAGTTCTAGATGACAAAGGACATCACGAAAAAAAATGGATTACTTAGTTTCAAATTACAGTGAAATAACAGAACAGCTGGCGCGGCCATTAATAGCTTAGCTGTTATGAATTGGAAAATAGGCACTGTAGTAATTGGCTAATAATAATGATAATAGCTACACTGAGGAAAGAAAGACATTGTATTTAATGCGTGCCATTGCTATCATTTAATACCGCACAATGAAGTGTGAAATCGTGTAAAAAAAGAGGAGGGGGTTAATGAAATTATTTTGAGTTATAAACGCATTATGAGCCATCCATGCATGTAATTGTTTTTGGCTTTATACTACATTATGTGACTACAGATTATGTCAGCGTACCGATATAACCCTGAAACTTCATTAATTCAGACACATGAACACAGAGGTGAAGTGCCCCTAGGTAAAGGAGGAGTGTGCAGAACATCCAAATGTAAACCGATCCTCTCGTGTGTTCTTAAAAGTGTAATTTTCGAACTTCAAATTAGGTAAGATGTGGCCAGCATACTAAGCCCTATGTAGACGGGACTAGTTTTCCAGAAGAGGTTAAAGAAATCCCTGTTTAACAAACATACTTTGCAGATTCAAATGGTTCCTCTACGGAAGCCTGTTTCTGCTTTATGGAATAAGAAATAATAGTTGTAACTAATTTAAAGGTTGGACGTTTTCCTGGAATTCTGAGATGTTAGTTATTTTTTTTCTTTTTTTTATACAGTTTACATCTCACACAATTGTTTTTTCCCCTCACAATTTTGAGCTTCTCGCACACTTTTTGTAGTTTATATCTACCAATTTGGTGGACAACTTTCTGTTGTCTAATCGCAAGAAAAAACAAAGAGAACTTTGAAACATAGCTGCGAGACAAAATCTAGAAAAAAAAAATGGTGAGATTAAAAGACTAATGCTGTCAAACGATTTATCATATATGTGTGTACTGTACGTATTTATTATGTATATTTAAATACAAACATTTTTCCATCTTAAGAACATATCTAAATTGCGTCCTATGCTCTCAACCTCAAATGCAGAAATGTTGATTCATGCG
>JAUMHI010000055.1:14198429-14240342 GCA_032359435.1 Enteromius unitaeniatus
CATCAACACTGAGCTTGTAAAAACAAACTTGAATGGTCTTTCCGTGCATTCAGTACTCTCGGTCTGCTTGTAGCTTATACTAATAATTAATAAACTTTACAAACTCCTGTACACGAAGAAATCATTCGAATTAACGTATAATAAAATACAGTTATTACTACACAGTTATTACTATTCATTATTATTAATACCGGTTTAATGTTTCCTTATTTTATCTAATGAAATATTTATCGAAACTGCATCAAATCATTTTAAATAATATTTTCTGTCAACAAGTTAACAGAATACAGGGGTGTCACCCTGAGAGGGGGTCAATTCAATCATTCAATCAAATATAAATAAATACATTTAAACATCTTATTGTATTGTCTTAAGTAGATTGAACACTTCTTTTAAGTAAATGAGCTGTGGGACGTCCAAATTCACAGAAAAATACATTTTTAAGAAGTAGCCTAAATAAAATCTATGATTGAAGTACATATATAATTTTATTTCATACATATAAAATTGATTTTCCATGTGATTATTTCTTTGTAATTATTTGTGAAATTTACTAGCAATTTCTGTGTGTAAAAAATAAATCTGACTGACGTAATGCACGTGCTGAGATGGCCATCCCATGAGACCATGTACTGAGGAAAAGCGGGAAAATTAGAGAACTGTTTCTGGAAAGCACAAGTGTTAGCCAAAATCCTTAAATTATTGGCCTGCATGCTCCAAAAGTATGCGATGTAAGACATGTTTTCTTAATTCTGCAATTGACCTATCTGATTTATTATTTATTTTTTTAATAGTAGTTTATCTACAATATCAGGGGTAGGCAACGTCGGTCCTGGAGTGCCAATGTCTTGCAGAGTTTAGCTCCAACCCTAAAAATAAACGTCACCTGCCTGTAGCCTTAGTAATCTTGAGGACCTTGATTAGCTTGTTCAGGTGTTTTTGACTAGGGTATACTATATTATACTGATTTAATAATAGATTTGTCTCATTTTTCACTGTTATTCACAATATATTTCACAAGATATTTAAACGTTTTGACTATGTGCGTGTGAGAATCATATTTAATAATATATCAGGCTTTTATGGCTCACATATGTTATAGAATATAAATGAAACTCTAATAGTTTTTAATTTCCCAAAGAGTAATGATTTTTTAATTAAATCAGTGAGATCATAGTATAGCAGGCTAATTTCATTAAATGCATATAATTTAAAGATCAGCTGTCACTCTATATCTCCCAGTAATTTGTCTTCGTAAGATGGTATTGAAATGCTTAGCGTTATTATCAAGAGATCTGTATATTTCACAGCAAAAAGACACTTACATCACACCCAGGGGACATTTTTAGTATTAAACTATTTTCTAACAAAGCATAAAATCACATATCAAATATGAAATATTTGGCTTTGTAATGAAATTATGCATTATTGTGATTTTTTTGTGCCATATTTACAGTATTTTCTTCTACCTGTGGCTCTGTTTTCTTTTTTTTCAGTTGGCTCTGTAATCACCTGTCACAATGGGTCAATCCTGGACTAGTTGTCTTTTAGTGCTGTTAATGTGGACTTGTTTAGGTGCCCAGCCAATGGAAGATGCATTGTCTTTTCGGTTTACTCATCCACTTTTCAATGTAATGATATATGAAAATTCAGCAGCAAAAACCTTTGTTGAATGTCACATAAAAATGGGTATTTTTATGATTAACCAATCTTGGGATATTTCGTACATAATAGACTCCGGGGACCGTGATAATTTATTCAAAGCTGAGAAGTACGTTTTGGGTAATTTCTGTTTCCTCAGAATAAGAACCAAAGGAGGAAATTCTGCCACTCTTAATAGGGAAGTAAAAGACCACTATCTTCTGACTGTAAATGCTATTGAAAAACATACTGGTGCTGAAACACAAACGCAAGTTAAAGTGCAAGTTCTGGACACAAATGATCTCAGACCTCTTTTCTCACCGACTGCTTATAGTTTTTTTGTACCTGAAAACTCAGCCATCAGAACAAGCGTAGGCAGAGTTTTTGCCACAGACGCTGACACAGGCACCAATGGAGAGTACTATTTCAGCTTCAAAGAGTGGACTGACATGTTCTCCATTCATCCTACTAGCGGGGTTATAACTCTGACAGGCAAGCTGGATTACTCTGAGGTGGCTCTTTATGAGATTGATGTGTTGGCTGCGGACAGAGGTCTGAAGCTCTATGGGAGTAGCAGCAGCAGTAGCACGGCAAAGCTAAAGGTGCATGTGCTGCAGGCCAATGAACATGCACCTGTCATCACAGCTGTCCCCTTAACTCCATGGAACATAACCAGGGATCCCACTTATGCGTATGTGACTGTGGAGGACAGCGATGAAGGGCAGAATGGCGAGATTGCCTCTTTGAGCATTGTCGCTGGAGATCCACTCCAGCAGTTCAAGACCTTGAGAACAAACCCTAGAAGCAAAGAATTCAAAATCAAGGCCATCAAAGAAGTGGAATGGGAGGGTTATAGTTTCGGGTACAATCTTACATTGCAGGCCAAAGATAGGGGGAATCCTCCAAAGTTTTCCTCAGTGATAGTTGTGCGGGTGAAATCGCCCAGCGGATACACAGAAACTCTTACATTTGAGAAGAGCATCTATAGAGTTACTCTCAGTGAGTTTGCGCCTCCTCACTCTCCTGTTGTTATGGTCAAAACAGTACAGAAACATTCAAAGATTAAATACTTGTTGCAATTTAAGATGCAACCACATGAGAATCCATTTGTCATAAATCCAAACACGGGCCTTATCACCACCGTGGCACCTATAAAAGCAGAAAGTGTCAGTCAATACGAATTTGATGTTGTTACGAGTGATAGACGAGCAGCGGCCAAGGTAGTCGTCAGTATAAGCGACGTGAACAACAATGCCCCAGTGTTTCAAAAGTCTAATTATGAAGCCAGTATCGCTGAACACCTGCCTATAGGAACCAGCGTCTTGACAGTCAGTGCTTCAGACAAAGATGACGGCGAAAATGGCTATGTCTCCTACAGCATTGTCAATGTGAACAAACAGCCTTTTGTAGTGGATTATTTCACCGGTGTCATAAGCACCGCAGAGGATCTAGATTACGAGACAATGCAGAGAAAATTCTCCCTAAGGATACGGGCATCAGACTGGGGTGTCCCTTTCCGCCGCGAGGCAGAGACTGTTGTTTCAATCACTCTCACCAACCTGAACGATAATAAGCCACACTTTGAGAATATCGATTGTGATGTTACTGTGCCAAGATCTCTAGGGGTCGGTGAACAAATAATAGTGGTGTCTGCCATCGACGCGGATGATCTTGGCATAGTGCAGTACAGAATTGACAGTGGTAATAACATGAATCTTTTCAAATTGGATTCCAGCTCAGGGGTGCTGACGCTTAAAAAGTCGCTGAGGGATGGCAACGCGGTGAAACAGTCTTTTCACCGCCTGCAAATAACTGCCAGCGATGGAGAAATTTCAAGCACTCCTATGTTCCTAAATCTAACAGTAGTTAGTGCTTTTAAACATGTCCGGTCCAAATGTGCAGAGACTGGCGTTCTGAGAACTTTAGCCGGGCTGCTGCTTTTTGGCTCTAAACGACAAAGTCAGAAAGAAGCAGATGATGAATTTGCAGACATCCATTCTTTTAACCGCCACACTCCACGGTTTATAGAGTCCACTCCAACTGTAATAGAAGTTAAAGAGGACCTTCCTGTAGGGACAAGCATAGCACTCCTCAGAGCTGCCGATTCAGACTCTGGCTTCAATGGGAAATTGCTTTTTGTGATCTCAGGGGGAGATTTTGATAGTTGTTTCATGATAGAATCTGACACAGGGTGGCTTAAAGTTTCCGAGTCACTTGATCGAGAAACAACAGGCCACTATACTCTCAACATCACTGTTTATGACCTTGGCTTACCGCAGAAATCCTCATCTCACATGGTAAATGTTAACATTTTGGACGTAAATGACAACAGTCCGGAGTTCCTTCAGTCTGAGTATTCGGTGGATATCAGTGAAGACACTGCTATGGCAACAGACATCATTCAGCTTGAAGCAAAAGATAAGGATATAGGGGTCAACGGAATGGTTAGATACTCGTTTCTTACCAAAACAGACAAATTTGTCATACATGAAGAAACAGGGATTGTAACTGTTATGGGTCCATTAGACAGAGAAGCCAATCCTTTGATTGTTTTAAAGGTGGCTGCTTTTGATGCTGCAATTGATGAGCCTAAAATGGTATCAACAGCACTGTTATGCATTAATTTGGAGGATGTGAATGACAATGCCCCTACATTTATACCCAAACAATACCATATCAGAGTCAGAGAAGACATTCCTGTGGGCACCTTGGTGCTGTGGCTTGAAACTCACGATCCTGACCTTGGCCTGTCTGGACAGGTGAGATATAGTCTAACAGATGGGGAAGATGGAAGCTTTCAAGTGGATAAAATGACTGGAGCTTTGTACGTCTCTCAGACTCTTGATTTTGAAACAAGACAAGTATATAATCTGACAGCAAAGGCCAAAGACAGAGGCAAGCCGAACCCTTTATCCTCATCCTGCTTCATTCATGTGGAGATTGTGGATGTTAATGAGAACTTGTACCGTCCGTCCTTCCCATTCTTTGTGGACTGGGGAGCTGTGAGTGAAGACGCCCCAGCTGGCACATCTGTTATGAAAGTTACAGCTCACGATGAGGACAGCGGCAGGGATGGACAAGTTCGCTACTCCATCCAAGGAGGCTCAGGCCTTGGTGTGTTCACCATTGATGAAGACAGCGGTAAGTTCATTAGTATTCTTGTGTTTTTAAAAGAAAATATAAGCCTGGTTCATTAGGTGCAAGGATTCAAAACAAACAAGTCATCAGTAAGTGTTAAGAAATCCTTTATGTAAAAAGTAAAAAGTACACAAGAGCATAATTTATTTATTGATATGTGGAGTCCTTGTTACTGAAAACTTTCTTTTTTCAGTATAAATATTAATTGATGATGACAGAGTCTGGACACTTTAAAATATTGTGATTTGCACTGTGAACATCTTTGCATCACAGCAATGATGCATCTATAAAACTATAAAGTCTTTTAAATTAAATAAACCGTATAACAATTTCAGGTGAAACATTAACATAAATACATAATTAACAGACTTTAAAATAACATTGAATTGAATACCTGTTGTTCCTCTGATAGGACCTGAGGAGAACTTACTTTGCACATCCACTAAAAATCGCCTTAAGATCAGTTATAAGCAGTGATGGGGTTAATGCATTACAAGTAACGCTAGCTATGAAATCAGATTACTTTTTCAAGTAACTAGTAAAGTAACATTTACTTTTAAAATTACTGCAACTTTGCTTTTCTATTGATTGACACCTCTCCTGTCCTCGTGTTGAGAGAAGTGCAATTTCTTCCTACGGGTCCTTGCACAATGGGTTAATAATTTTTTCGTTTTTGTATTTGTAAATTTGTCATTCTTTCCTATCAAAATGCTTACTACGCATGCAAAAGCACAGAAAATTGAACCTGGTCTTAATGTTTTTATGACAGACAAAAGTTTCAAGTCAGGGTGTAAGTGTGACTGATGTAAATACAGTGTGAGGTCATATTTATTTTTACATTTTATGACTGAGTCTGTAAAGACTTGTTAATTTTAGTGTGAAAGGGACTTTAAAGTTGCCAGAAGTATAGTTTTTGTTTTTTTTAAATAAATGTTATTTAAAATAAAAGTCCAACTCAGGTGACAAAAACTAACACAAAAGTAACGTAATGCATTGCATTAAATATAGAGTAACTAAATAATGCAATTAGTCAATGCAATTTTTTTTAACTAATGTAATGCATTTAACTTTTAACACTGATTTAGTGAACTGAACAATTAGTGGCTTTATGGAGGTGTCTGCATATACCACAAGTTTTGTAACCATTTTGTTCTCATGCCCTCATTTTAAGTGTTCAGTGCATTTTTCAGGGCCACATGTATTTTTAACAACCAGTGCTGATTGCATTTGTACCACAGTGCTATCTAAAAACATGCAAGGGAGACAAAAAGAGTAAGAAAGAAAAAGAGGGGAAAACAAAGAGCAATGCTGGACACTTTCACCCTGAGGAAATAGCTTATCAAGTTTTACTGGAGTTGTAGAAGCCATACTGCTACCTTTAGAACAAAGCCCACAGCGTGAAAGCAGACACTGTCGAGAGACAGACGAACAAAAAGAGCTGCCTCATCTCCCTTTACCCCCTTAATCACTCCATATTTTATGTACAATGTCTGCCCTTTACACATTTAATCTTTTATGCAAATGTCTGCGTTATGAATTCTCAATTCCCTGCTAGATAATAGATCAATTTTTTGCTTCTATGTTGATTACAGTTTTCATTTCAGAAGAATATTATTAGCATTGCGTCAGTCGTTCCTATTTTGTATGCTTCATTTCTGTTCCATCCTTATCTAGTCTTCAGAGTTTACAATGCAAAACTCTCAGTACCATGTGACACGGCTTTATGGGTGCTTTCTCAGTCTGAATATTTAAAGTGCCTTCTGTTTTTTAAGAGCTTAACATGTTCCTTCTTCTTTTCTTTGTCACAGGCGTAATAAGGACACAAGAGATCCTCGATCGCGAGACTTCTGATCATTACTGGCTGACAATCCATGCTACCGATCGAGGAATTGTGCCACTTTCCACATTTGTGGAGGTCTACATCGAGGTTAAAGATTTTAATGACAATGCCCCACTGACATCAGAGCCTGTGTACTATTCTTCTGTACCTGAGAACTCTCCCAAAGACGTCTCTGTCATCCAGATCCAAGCATTTGACCTGGACACAGAATCAAGCGATAACCTCTCGTATAAAATAACCAGTGGAAATCCACAAGGATTTTTTGTCATTAACCCCCAGACAGGTAAGTTGATACTTCTCACGAAGATCGGCCTATGGATTTGTGTTTTAAAAATGTTCAATAATTATTATTTTTTTTTATCATTTTAGTATGATTATTATGATGAGATCCTAAAAAACATACAGTATGCCCTTTTTTCTGGGTCTGTGCTATTGAAATAATGTCTTTTGTGTTTCAAATGCAAAAAGAAGCATCGCTGAATATTTAGTAAAGGGTAGACTATTTAAAACATTTTAAACCCTGTATTTGAATATATAAACAACTAGAGATAATGTTCTTCAACATTTGAGTGCTACATGTGTGAATAACATCATTGTTCATAAATGTGCATTTAAATAACACATATGCTATGTAAGTTTTGACACAAAATCTTTCTTGAAGTTTTTCATAATTGATATTCACACCAGCTGGTTAATTACATTCACTGAGCAGCACAAGTAATGAATGGAGCTAATTAATTTGACGCGTCAATTGATTTTTCCTTCAACAAATTACTTGCCACACTCAGTCAGCTCAGCTTAAAGTCTCAACAGTGCAAGTAAAAAGTTTTTCAAAGGATTTCCCTGCCGAAGTCAATCGAACAACTAAACTCTAAACTTAGTTGGTACATTTAGTACTGAATGTTTTTCTGGCAGAAGAATTGTGACCTTTCAGACAGCGTTTCAAGGAACAGCAAGCACAGTACACTCTAATGTACGACTCTATTTGCCTTTTTTCAATAGAAGTTCAATATAAAGAAAACACTCTCTGAGAAGAATACAAAACTTAAGATAGATAGATAGATCTGTCATGCCTGAGTGTTTTGTTTTTGTTAGGGACTGACCCTGTGCCAACAGAACAGCTTGAATCTTTTATCACTGATAGAAAGTTTTCTCAGTCGGAGGAAGAAACGCACTGAACTATACCATTTGTCATGCACAGGCTTGGTGACAACAGCATCTCGGAAACTGGACAGAGAAAAGCAAGCAGAGCATCTCCTTGAAGTAAGCTACATGCTTTAACTGATGACATTGTATTTGGAGAAGTTAATATGACTTCTATTTTTAACAGAGGATAAAAGGCGAATTTTCATGCTTACCGTATGAACCGCAGTATAAATAAATGCAGTATAGAACAATTGTTCATAGTGAACACACGTCAACTTCAGAAAAGGACTTAAAATGTGTTTTAAAAAGTAGTCAATGCACTTGTGCATTATGTTTTGTCTGGTTTGTGAATTGAATGTTACTTATTCCAAATTACATGACAAAAATGTGTAACAATTCATTACGTTTTGTTAATATAATTGGACTACTTTTTTGATTAATTTAGATAACTTTTGACAGATTACTTTGTTTTAAATAGGATCAACTTTTCAATTACATTGATATAAAAATACAGAGAAAATATATTCCATTCGTGGCTATTAGCAGCATAAATATTACATCACATCAAAGTTTCCCAAAATGGAGTTTGTGATTTCAATGCAAGTAATTATGAATATATATATATATATATATATATATATATATATATTGCTATTGTGTGAATAATATGTAATCATGTAATCAGTAAAACATATCTGTAGTCTGATTAAGAGTATTTTAAAACTTAAATAAAATGTAAGGTCAGTTACTACCCAGCACTGACGGTGTGTTAAAGGGGTAGTTCATCCAAAAATGAAAATTCTGTCATTAATTACTTGCCGTTGTGTCGTTCCAAACCCATAAGACCTGGATTATTTCAGTTGTATTGTTGTCTATGGAGGGTCAGAAGATGAACAAAGGTCTTATGTGTTTGGAACGACATGAGGGTGCGAAATTACAGAATGACAGAATTTTCATTTTTGGGTGAACTAACCCTTTAATAATTAGAATTTTTGGGTGAACTGTTGTAATTGAATATTTTATGCCTCCCTCATGTTTACTTTGGCTGGAGTTTCTTAAGCACTCAACCATGAGATCTGTTTTTTCTTGCAAACAGATCACTGTTTCAGATGATGGCAGCCCATCCAAGTCTACAGTGGTTGGTGTGACTGTCAGTGTATTGGATGAAAATGACAACAGTCCCCAGTTCTTGGAGAAGAGCTTTAAAATCAAGCTGGTGGAACGACCAGAGGCAGTCGAATGGGAGCCAATTTATCGAGTGATTGCTTATGACAGAGATGAGAGTCCCTCCTCTGATATCTCATACACAATCGAGGAGGCTGAAGAGCATGGGAAATTCTTCATTGAGCCCATAACTGGGTTTGTGTTCTCCAAAGAGGTTTTTTTAGCCGGGGAGTATCATATTCTCACGGTACGTTTATTTCAATTTCTAGCCTCTGAATGGTGTCGGGATTAATAGAGGTGTATTTGCTGTTTCAGATATAATGAGCAGATGCCCCTTCTGTATTTCTGACCAAAGTGAATTTTAACTGTAATGCCAATTTTCATAATTAGATTAAATTGTAGTTTAAATAATGTGGAAGAAATCACCCATTTAAGGGATAGTTCACCCCCAAATTTAAATTCTGTCCTTAATTACTCACCCTCATATCGTTTCAAACCCATCTTCAGGAAAACAAATTAAAATGAAATCAGAGAGAGCTATCTGACCCCCTGGGATCAGTTGTATTGCTGACTATGGAGGGTTAGGTGACTCTCTGATTTGATAAAAAATATCTTTTTTTTTTGTAAATTTGTGTTCTGAAGATGAACGAAGGTCTTACAGGTTTGAAACGACATGAGGGTGAGTAAATAATTTTTCATTTTGGTGTGAACTAACCCTTTAACAGTTTTTACAGGTGGAAAAAAAACTGTATTTAAATGTGTTAGAAGGCAAACATATAATTTTGCTTTTTAACCTCTTTATCACATTTTTTTAAAAAATCCAAAAAATGAAAGTAGTACAGATTCTAGTGTTTGGTACACTATGTCAAGAAACACGAGAGAACACTTGCACTGCTCTCTTGCAGATTAAAGCATCAGACAATGGAAGGCCTTCAAAGTCGTCCATCTGTCGGTTGCACATTGAGTGGATTCCAAAGCCTAAGCTGGCTAAACAACCGCTGGCGTTTGAGGAGATTCCACTCTCATTCTCTGTGATGGAGAATGATCCAGTAGCCCATATGGTGGGAGTCATCAGTGCTCAGCCACTTGACTCCCCTGTATGGTTTACAATCAAAGGTAAAGATCTAAAGCTCTACAATCAGCCTTAAAATTATATTTCCAAAAATGAATATTCTGTTTTCTACTCACCCTCATGTGATTCCAAACCCATATGACGCTCTATTTTCAGTGTGAAGCACAACAGAAGTTTTCAAGAGTATGGTTGTCTTCTCTATTTCATGCAGTCTCTATGAACAGGAATTGGAGCCTTTAAGCATCCAAAAAGCACATATAAACATCATTAAAGTTTCCATAAAAGTGACTCATGTACTACATTTGAAACCTACAAATTAAGGTCATACCATAGTTTTAAGTGAAGAACAGGCCAAAATTTAAGACATTATTCATTATTCCAAAACTGAGCAATGAACATATTTAAGTATTGCGATTTAATTCACTGAAATTATATCCCATTTATTCAAATCAAATTAACTCAAATCTGGGGATAATTTCTCCATTTATCTTGGAAAGTCAGAATATCATCAGGATAGGAATGCCATGAGGGTGATAAAATGGAAATACGTTTTTGGGGTGAAATACTACTTTAAAAGAAAGCAATATATATAATGTTTAGTCATCTGTAGTCATTCTTAATGTATCAGCCCTTTAGAGTCAATGTTTATTTGATCTTCAATAACCCCAACCTTGATTTTGTCCTAATCAGCTTTCAACTAACTAAATGTTTTTTCCCCTCTGCTGCTTTCTTGTCTGCCTGCTTTTCCTGTTTTTTTTCTCCTCTTTCTTCACAAGGAGTCACACATGTTAAAGAGGTTTTTCACATCCTACAGATGACTTGTAACCTGAACTGTACAGCAGGTATCTGCTGATAAATGGAAATATCGCTTCTTGTTTTCCATGCAGCTCATGCGTATCTTTAGCTCTCTTTCCTATCACATCTTCCAGAAAGAGTTCTGAATTTGCATTCTGTGGAGAGATCTTGCACATTATTTACTTTCTTTAAATGTTTGCTACTTTAATAGCTGATGCAAATGATATATTATGCAAAAATTACACCTGTTAGTGAACAGCGTTAAAATGGGACCGCTGTTTGCATTTGTATGAACAGGTGGAAACGCAGACAGCCGCTTTGACGTGGAGAGGGCGAGTGGCACAATAATCATCGCTGGCGCTCTAGATGCTGAACGGCAGTCAAATTACAACCTCACTGTTGAAGCAACAGATGGAACAAGATCTATCAGCACTCAGGTGTTTTGTCTTTAATGGCACTTACCAAGAAATTGCCCATGTGTTTATAAAATCGGAGCAGTTGAATAATGGATGTAGGATAAGAAAAATGATGCACATCTTTGCTTTTGACAGAAATGTTATACGCATGCATCTGTATTATGACAGGATAATTGTTTTGATGCTTAGTATTACCTACATATTCCGTCACTGCTCAAAATGCAAAAAAAAAAAGAACAAGATTAAATGCCAAACAATGAATGAAATTTCTCAGAAAGCAAACGTATCATTTGGCTTTTTTTAAGTCTTGATATCTTAACCTCTTGATCACGTTTCAAAAAATCAAAAATCCAAAAAAGAAAGAAAAGGGATCCAAGAAAAATGTAGGGATTTTAGTTGCATCCATTTCATTTCTTTGTTTTGCTACACGTGACATTCCAATTCGAAAGATCGGGTTTAATCTCAATAGAGCGTATTCAATTTCATGTCAAAGACATGATAACTCAACTAGCTGGAATACACCCTCCTCCTGCATATTGCAATATTAGACGTAGCTTGAGTCAAGCTCTCTGGCTGTCTTTCTAATGTACAGGTTGCCTTTGTCCTTTTGTCATGGCGTGAACATACCTCTCCTTGGGCGATACCGGCGTGTATCAGCCAAGCCAGCCAGCCTTATCAGGTCACAGTGCGAGACTCATCCATCAGTGTGAGCAGACCCAGAGGCAAAGAATGATGTGAGAGGGAGTAATGTTTTAAAAGAGAGCTCCGTTTCAGCCCTCAGCCCATCGCTCCTGTTGCAGAGAGCAAACCCTCAAGGAGATTGCACTCAGTACAGTTTGTCATCCCATAATGGGCTTCTTACTTGTGGGCTGTTTCAGGGCCTGTGCGAATTACAGATTTTCATAAATTTGTGTCTCGGGTCAACTAATACACACTGGTTGCCCTTATGTTCTTATTGCTTGAGTAAACACACATCCTCCAAAAACATGTGTATTTACAGTATGATGAACTTAAAATGAGAATCATGATATGATTTTGAAGAAATCATATAGAGTACTGTATATATAATCTTTTATAATAATATTAGCCTTAAAATAATCTAAAGCCTGATGTATCATATTTGATCCCTACAATTTGACATTGTTTTACTAAAACATGCTGTAATGATAATCAAGTAAACTTGAGTTTTACTTTGCTAAAGTTAACCAGTAAGTGTTCATATTAAAATATCAATAAAAATATAAAAGTTATTCTCATACAATCAGCAGAATTTAAAAAGACAGTAAAATTAATTTTATAATTAAGCTAAAAGGCCTTTTACTTGGTAAAAACGTATAAACTATAATAAATATACTATAATAAATAATAAATTGTGTGTAATTTATAGACCATAGAAATGTAAAAATGATACAGTAGGACTTTAAAAGTTCATTATAAATGCATATATGCCATATTTAACTGTGTGGACTTTGATTTGTTAAACAGGTCATAATTCATGTTATTGACACAAATGAACACCGCCCTCAGTTTGGACAAAACCAATATGACATAAGTATACCAGAGGAAACTCAGCCTGGTATGAAAATACTGGAAATAGATGCAACAGATAAAGATGAGAAGAACAAATTATCCTACACACTGTTAAGCAGCACAGACTCATTTAGCCTGAAGAAGTTTCGTCTTGATCCTGCAACAGGCTTTCTGTACACCGTTGAAAAACTGGACCATGAAACCATGCACAGACATATCCTCACAGTAATGGTAAGGCCATGTATGATCTTCTTTGTCTTCTACATAAAGTATTAAAAATAATTGCAGCTGGTTGTTACAGTACAGTATGTTATATTTCAGGTTAGGGATCAAGGTGTTCCTGTGAAGAGTAATGTTGTGAGAGTGGTCATTAATGTGGAGGACAGTAATGACAATGTACCATGGTTCACCAGCTCTCAGTACACCGCCCATGTGTTTGAGACCGCTGCGATTGGTTCATCTGTGTTACAGCTCACTGCTCTGGACAAAGACAAAGGCCAAAATGCTGAAATCCTCTACAGCATAGATTCAGGTACAGCTCAGCTCTATTATCACTGCACTATTATTAACACTATACTATTATACAGATAAAATTTCTCATTCTCTCTCTGATGGTATAGGAAATCATGGAAACTCCTTTAACATTGATCAGTCTTCAGGCATTGTAACAGCTGCCAGAGAACTTGACCATGAATACAAAGACCAGTATGAATTGGTAATTAAAGCATCAGACAAAGGAGAACCTCCACTCAGTGTGGTTACAACTGCCAGGATCATGGTTACTATCTCTGATAATACCATGCCGAAGTTCCCCTTCAGTTCAATATCAGCTGAAGTCAGTGAATCTGTCCCTATTGGGAGTTTTGTAACTTTAGTTAAAGCCTTCAGTCAATCAACCATCTACTATGAGATCAAAGAGGGAAATGTGAACCGCGCGTTCGACATCAATCCAAACTCTGGTGCTGTCACCACAAGGAAAAAGCTGGACTTTGAAACCCTTTCGTCATATAAACTCATTGTGCAAGGGTCAGACATGGCTGAAAGGTCAAGCAGTGCCACAGTAGACATTCATCTAAAGGATGAAAATGACAATGCTCCTGTTTTCACTCAACCCAAATTTACTGGCTTCATCAGCGAGTCAGCCATTGTCAGAAGTGTAGTTCTGACTTCTCAGAATGATCCCCTTGTTGTTCGTGCAACAGATGCAGATCAGCACTCAAACGGCAGGCTTGTCTATGAGATTATGGAGCCATTTGCTCATAACTATTTTTCTATTGATTCTGGGACCGGAGCTATTCAAACTCTCAGCAACCTGGATTATGAGCAGAGAAACATGTTTGTCTTCCGAGTTCAGGTCCATGACACTGGAATGCCACGTTTGTTTGCTCGAAACACTGCCAATGTGACTATATACGTCATTAACGTCAATGACTGTGCTCCAAAATTCACTCAGGATTCATATGTGACAACACTCCTCCTTCCAACCTACAAAGGTGTTAAAGTGACAACAGTAAAGGCTACAGATGAAGACTCCCTGCCAGACACCAAACTTCGCTTTGAACTTGAAGATGGCAACTTAGGGAACAAATTTATGCTTGATCCAACTTCAGGTGATATTTTTGTGCAAAATGCCACACAGTTGCGGAGCAGGTACAGACTGATAGTGAAAGTCTCTGATGGAAGCTTTACTGGCACTGCCACTGTTACAGTCAGCGTTAAAGAAAATAAAGGTCACAATCTGAAGTTTACTCAGGACATTTTCACCGCCTATGTGCGGGAAAACTCAGCAAAGAAGAAAACCTTGGCAATTCTCTCTGTTGTTGGAAATAGAGTCAATGAACCTTTGTTTTACTCTATTCTCAACCCTAACAGTAAATTTGAAATGGGACGCACATCTGGGGTGCTGTTCTCCACAGGAATCCCATTTGATCGCGAGGAGCAGGATTTGTTCGAAATTTTTGTAGAGGTTACAAAAGAGCCAAGGTTAAACAGTACCGCTCGCGTTCTTGTGAGAGTGCACATTGAAGATGTGAATGACAATGCCCCCGTCTTTGTAGATCAGCCCTATAATGTCATTCTTCCGATCGACAAAACTGTGGGTTCGGTTTTAAGGAAGGTGACCACCGTGGACAAAGATATTGGCAGAAATGCAGAGGTTACGTACCATTTGAAAGGAAAGGATACATATTTTCAGATAAGCCCTTCTGGAGAAATCTCTCTTAAGAGATCTCTTGAGCTCAGAAGCATTGGCAAATTTGTCATTAACATCACAGCACAGGATGGAGGTGAACCACCACTGTTTTCAAAAGCAGAGGTTGTTATTTCAGTGGTAAACAAAGCTACACCGATGTTTGAAAGACCTTTTTACAAGATTGAAATCCCTGAGAATGTACAAATACATACTCCTGTACTTCAAGTCGTAGCTAATCAATCTGTAGGACCTTGTACAGTCTACAGTATCTGTGGGGGAAACCCATTCAATCAGTTCTACATTGATTTCAATTCAGGACTCATTGAAGTGATCCAGCCATTGGATTATGAAGCTCATCCTGCATATCGATTATGCATCCAGGCGACAGACTTCTTAACTGGAGCCAACTCTGATGTTTTTGTGGATATCATATTGGAAGACGTCAATGACAATGCACCTAAATTCGCAGCGGTTGTTTATAACATCAGCATCTCTGAATCTGTTGTAATTGGAACCTCAGTGCTACAAGTGGCAGCCATGGACTCTGACACAGGAAGCAATGCAATATTGTTTTATCAGTTGTATGAAAAGGATGGAGCCACTTCAGACCACTTCAGAATAGACATTGAAAGTGGGGTGATATGGACTTCAGGACTATTGGACCACGAAACCCAATCACAGCATGAACTTATTGTAAAAGCACTTGACCGTGGAGCATTTCAGCTGTCCGCTAAGGTCCAAGTGACCATATATGTAAAAGATGTTAATGACAATATGCCTGTTTTTGCACAGCCACTTTATAATGCCACAATAAGCAAGATTTCTTCTCCAGGGCAGCTTGTGACCTGTGTTAAAGCATATGATGCCGACAGTCATGGAACCAGTCAGCTTGAATATGCTATTTTGTCTGGAAATGACAACAATCTCTTTGCAATTGGAGCGTCAAGTGGAGAAATTGTGATTGCCCACTTCAGCCAACAGTCTCTTGACTACTTCTACAGCTTAATTTTGTCAGTAACTGATGGCGTTTTTAGAAGTACTGCTGAGGCAAACATCTATATGATGGGTGAGAACAGCCACAGTCCATCATTTACCCAGGAGGAGTACGTTATAGAGCTCGCAGAGAACTCTCCAGTTGGTACGTTGGTTGGACAAGTTGAAGCCACTGACAAAGACCCAAGGATATATGGACAGTTGACATACTTCATTGTAAATGATATTGCCAGAAATAAATTTACAATCAACGATGATGGCCGGATTCACACAGTAGAAAGTTTTGACAGAGAAAACCCAGAAGAGAAAATAATTAGCATCAGTCTAATGGCTAAAGATGGTGGTGATCGATTAGGCTTTTGTACTGTTATTGTAGTTCTCTCTGACGTGAATGACAATTCACCTGAATTCAGGCTTTCAGAATATAAAGTTACTCTGCCAGGAGATGCTCCCAGTGGTATGACAGTGATCAAAACATCTGCAGTAGATGAAGATGACGGAAGTAATGCTCATATCAGTTACACTATTGACTCTGATATAGGGCACTTTGAAATTCATCCACTTAGTGGTGCAATTGTCACAAAGGAGAGTCTAATTGGGCTGGAAAATGGCCTCTACTCCTTACTTGTGAAGGCTAAAGATTCTGGAAACCCACCAAGGCAATCTGTTATTCCAGTTTCAATTAGAATAGTCCCCCCTGAAACATCAATCCCAAAGTTTGCAGAGCCGTCACTGTGGCTGGAGCTTTCAGAAGACCTGGCTGTCGGAAGTGAGATGGATATCTTCCAAACCGAGAATGAGCAGCCTGTGATCTACAGCCTTGTTGGCGGGAACACTCCTGAGAGTAACAAAGATGATGTCTTTGCTATTGACAGCAGTACTGGAAAGCTTACACTCGCAAGAAGACTAGACTATGAAACTATTAAACAGTTTCAGCTTGCAGTGCAGGTCAGAGATGCTAAAGATAGCATGGAAATTGTCTCAAGAATAGATGTGAGTATCCATATCAAGGATGTCAATGATAACAGCCCACAATTTGGGTCCTACTCCTACCAGTCATATATTGTTGAAAACCTACCGAGAGGGACTTCTGTAGTTCAAGTTAAAGCAACTGATCTGGATTCCTGGCTAAACGGTCAGGTCACTTATACTTTGCATGAAATCCAGGAGCGGTCTGATGTTCTGGAGATGTTTGTGGTGGACAGTGAGTCGGGCTGGATAACCACCCTCAACAAGATAGACAGAGAAAAGACAGACCGATATCGAATCACAGTGCTGGCCACAGACCGAGCCCAAGGGCTACAGATGACAGGCACTTCTGTTGTAGAAGTGACAGTTGTGGACACAAATGACAACCCTCCGTTATTTACTGAAGCAGTTTTTAAAGGCACTGTGAGAGAAGATGAATCCACACCAGGCACTGTTGTCACTATTCTTAGCTATTCTGATTCTGACAGTGAGGAGGTCAACAGGAAGTTCAGCTGCTTTATCACAGGTACACTGTCCATGCTACTAAGCCAGTGAGATTCATAATATCTCAAATTATCTGATATATTATTATGCATAAGATCTCAGATCATTTGATTCATAAGATCACCATAAATGTGACCTTGGATCACAAAACCTTCATGGAGCATGATTTTTACTTTATATACATGTGATTTTTGGCAAAAAAGAAAAATCAATAATCTTTGAGCCATACAATGTATTTTGGCCATTGCTATAAATATACCTCAGCTATAAATATACATAAACTCAACTGGTTTTGTGGTCCAGGGTCACAAACATCATAATTTACTCTCCCTCATTCTCTGTGATATATGGAAGCCTGTTTTTGCCACTAACTTAAAAAAATTGCGAACATTTATTTCACAACTTTTCAGAGTTTACATCTTGCAATTAAAATGTTTTTTCTCAGAACTGTGTGATATAAACTTGCAATTGCGAATTATTGAAGTCAGAATGGCAAGATATAAACTTGCTATTCTGAGAAATAAAGTCACAATTCTAAGAAATAAAGAAAAATTGTGAAATTCAGACATTTAATTTCCCAGAATAGGGAGTTTACATCTCACAGTTCTTACTTTACAAACAAGTGCAGTTCTGTAAATAAAAATACCCTTCAGAACTGGATTTTATAACTTGAAATTGCAAGTTTACATCTCACAATTTTGCAGTATACATATGCAGTATACATTGAAAAAGAAAAAAATTGATTCCAGAGTTTATTCTGAGCCACAAAAAGTCGAACTTGCAAGTATGTATCTCGTAATCCTGATTCAGAGATCAAAAAGTCATATTGACCTTTTTTATTTTTATTCAAAATGGGCTTCCACAATGACATGTTTGTTCCTGGGGGCACCTAATTTCTAGTGATTTATCATCGTTTTGATTACAGAGGGCGTCTCTGCATTTGATAAATAAATAGTTTAATCTTGTCATTATACATTACCTTCTTCTTGACCGCTTAAAATGCCTTTGTAGCCCCTGGAACGAGTTTTAAAACATTTTGTCTAAAGGCACTTTATGTGAGAATCAGACCAAACTTTTATTTTAAGTTGAACTATCTCTTTAAGGAAGCTGGTTTTGCCATTTCAACATATTAGCAAAGACATTACAGAGCTGCCAGAAACTTAAATGTTGGATATTATAAATAAATAATCTATGATATGTATATGAGTGTTCTGTATTGTACCGACGCTAATTAAATATATTCAGAGCATCTTGTTATTGTCCTCAGTTTCATTACATCGCCTGATTAGTATCTTGTATGCAGTTTGAAATACAATGAATCCCCAAGCTGTTTGAAATGATGCTAAATGCATGATGATTTGACTGCTAATCTCTTTATTAAATATTTCTGATTAGACCAAAGTTAATTTTTTCCTTGTTTAATGTATTCAGGTGGAGACCCACAGGGCCTGTTTGATGTGAAGTACACAGATGGTGTTTGGGTGGTCGCTGTCAGCAAAACCCTGGACAGGGAGGAGAGAGATTTCTATCTTTTAAACATCACAGCCACCGATGGAACCTTTGAGACAAAGACTGCCGTAGAGATCACTGTCCTTGATGCAAATGACAACAGTCCTGTTTGTGAGAAGGCATGATGTGTATATTCATTAGCCCCTGAGCTCTTTATTTTGAACTGTGCAAAGAACTTTTACTTTTGACTTCTGCAGTGTCAGTTTAAACTGAAATCCACATTTGTTCTCAGGATGTGTACACTCAGACTGTTCCTGAAGATGCTCTTGTTGGCACACAAATTCTTCAAGTCTCAGCCGCTGATGCAGATATCCAGTCAAATGCAGAAATCACGTACCAGCTGAGTGGCAGTGGAGCTGAATCATTCACAATTGATGCCAAAACAGGTAAAATGAACAAATGGGAAATAAATAGCCTGCATTTTTATCTAAAGCAAGAGGTTAAGTGTCTGATTCAAGGACATAATGGCAGTAGCTCATTGATCACTGGTTCCACAATCTTGTGCTTATTGGTATCGACTTTAATGCGTTCCACGTTTAATGTGAATAGCAATTTTCTGAATACCTATAGAACAGCTCCCTTAACCTCCTATTATAACTATCTCTTTTGATGAATATACTGTATATATATTTAAAGAAATTGATACTTTTATTCAACAAGGATGTGTTTCTTCTAGGGGCAGTGAAAACGCTGGTAACCTTGGACAGAGAGATGACAGATTTGTACAGCTTAATTGTGCGTGTTGTGGACGAAGGAAATCGTTTCTGCCAAGCTTCTGTGTTGATCACAGTCAATGACGTTAATGACAACGTACCCAAATTCACATCTGACCAACATCACATTAGTATTTTTCATAATACACAACCTGGGACATATGTGGCACGACTAAAGGCCTTTGATGCAGATATTGGTATGAACAACCTTTAACATTATCATTTGTTGTTTGGTTACCTTGTTTGTGCAGATTCCCTGATACAATCATGAACAACAATTTGTTAGATTGTAGTTAGGTGTACAGTAGTTGTTTCCAGCAGTGTGCATCTTGATTGAAGCAGTTGTTGCATCGGTAGTTATTAGTCTATGTCTCAGCGTGTAGTGTTCTCTGACAATGTAACAATTGAATATAATCTTTGCTCCTCGTGCACAATTGTCTTTGCTCCCTGCGAAGGTAACAATTACTTTCTTGCAGTGGTCTGCACTCTAAATTCCTGCATATAATTTGAACTTTCTGCCTCGGAATTAAAGTTCAGATAAATTTTTTCTCTATATCATCTCAAGTGCCTTTTGCTTGTTTGATCTGCAACATTGCAATTAATTTTGTCAATCTGAGCTTCAGTCTCAACACTAGAAGATGGCAAGATGCAACATCTTCTTTGTTCAGATGAAGTTGCATGCATGCTTTCTATTCTCTTTTGCATCGTTACTCTGTAAAGCTTAGTCACTTGAAGGCCTGTCTGTCTTGCAAACACTATTGTGGGCAATAATGACTAAAGTAAACAACTATGTGGATGGATGTCTTGTAATTAGTGGTTCTTTCAGAAATTACCATCAACATGATGTGTTAGTGAGCATTCGCTGATTGGAGGGGAAATTGTGAAGTGATTAATTCCAATTCACTCAGCTGTCATCGTAGGATTTTCATAGGCGTTAATTAGTCAGAGGCAATTAGGCTGGATGACCAGGCGACACCAATAACAAGGTCTGCTCTCATTGCACTAATGAGCATATGAACAAGTATGTATTTGTATATAAACTGCAAATTAACCCAACAGGAAGCAATCAGATCATTCTGCCCCACTATGACATGAAACAGACAAGAGGAACAGGCTTGTTTTTGCATCCCTTGGATTTTGTTGCAAGTTCGGACTAATGCTATCATTTTAAACCACTCATGACTTTATGATATTCCTCTGCCCACTTCTACTCAATTTAAGTCAGATTTTTTTTACTTGTGCCTTTATTTTGAGGCTGTGTTTTTATCATGAAATATCATTAATTTAATTACAAAGATCATAAATCACAGTCTGTCTTCTTTACAATAAGTTCAAAATTATAAAGGGGTTACTGAAGGTACATATACTTCATGGGTCCTTTGAGAAGATATAGACTGTAAAAAATGTACAACTTGCATTTTACAGTAAAAACACTTGAGCCAATCAATTAGTTGAACAATTTGCAAATTTTTTTGCCTTCAGGAAAATAGCACTGTAAAATGTAAACAAACTGTTTGTAATTAGTATTATTACAATTTTCAGAGAAGAACTGTAAAAACTGTATTTCTTGCTTTTGTCATCAGTGATGTACATTCGATGTTTATTCTTGCACTTTCTATTATTTACTTAATGTTCAATTTAATATTTTTATACCCTGATAGTGTTTTGTTTTTGTGTTTATGACTAAGTGCACCATCTACCACATTTTTTATGGACAGACCACTTACGATGAGCCTTGTTCCATCATGACTTTTTTATGACAGGGTGGCTTTTTGTTTTGTTTTTGTTTTTTAGTTGCACATTTAACCGGATAAACTTATAGTTAATGGTTTGAGAGGTGGGAATTGACATCACAGCACAGCTTTGGCATATTATGCTATTTAAACAACTAGCCATAAGTGGTATATTGTTCACCAAAAAAAACTCAATTGTTTGATATATAAAAAAACGCTTTCAGTGAAACAATGGAAAGAGGGCTTCTGTACACTCAGTAGAATAAATTGACTTTTTCAATGATTCACAGAAATATGAACGTCTCGGTTACATATGTAATCCTCGTTCCCTGTTGGAGGGAATAGAGACGTTATGTCGAGACTGGGGTCTTGCTTGAAGCCCTGATTCAATCTGATTAAGAGAATAGACATGAAGAACATAGGTAAATATATCGTTGCTGGAGAAGCCAAGTTGCTGTTCCTGAGATAGAAAAGATTTCTTAAGAGAAGTGATTTCGACCTTCAGTGAGAGACTGCTTTAGTGGGAGGCCACTCAAGTCTGATGCGTCCCATCCAGGAGACACAGAGGGAGGTTCCACATATCTAGATGTGGGTGCCAAATGTTGCTGAGCCCCTGAGAAAGGATGTCCTTCTTCAAAGGTATGCACCAGGCAGAGGCTGTCGTGGGAAGTATGAGTTTCGGAAACCTAGCCAAGGCCAATACAGCGCAACCAATAGGAACTGCTCCTTGTCCTCCCTGACGTTGCACAGAGTTTATGTGAGCAGGCTCACTGGAAGAAACGCATACTTGCGCAGAGCCCGGAGGAGATGGTGGGCAAGTTGTGAAATGCAGCATGACATGCTGGAGTGGTCTCACATGAAACAAACCAAGCACTGCAGATGCCATATGCCCCAGGATCCTCTGAAAATGTTTCAGTGGTACCACTGTCCTAAAGGAACTCAGGCAGTTCAGCACTGGCTGGTCTTGTTCTTCTGAAAGATGTGCTGTCCACACCTAGAGATTCCCTAACAGGGGAGTTAGCTTTTTTCCCAGTTGACCTAAAGTGCCAACTGGCTAAGGTGCTGGAGCACCAGGTCCCTGTGGTCCTACAAGGCTCTGGAGGGGAGGCGCGGATGATTCCTCCAGGTGGTGGCATTTTGTGGGCACAAGTGCACTGTAACCACCCGCTCCACCTGTGGAATATCTATGTTTCCCCTAGCTGGCCTTCCCTAGACTGTGGTAAGGACAGAGGAGGGAGACAAGCAGCTCCAGGGAGAAGGCCTTTAGACTCACAATGAGCACATGCAGGGTGCATCTTCAGAGTGCCAGAGGCCCAGACACTGAAGACAATGCTCGTGTTCATTGTTAAAATTTGGGTAACAACCATACCCAAGAGGACACAGCCGGGACGGTATCTTTAAACAGGCATCACCCACAACAGCTTCTTCTTCCAGCTATCCTCTTTCTTCTTTTTTACTTGAGCTTGCCCAGTATATGCAACCATGCACTACTTGGCTGTAAAGCCAAAATCTGAGGAATGGTTGCACCTGTCGCTTATTTATACCCGTATGTCAGGAAATGGCTTGGGATGCAAATACCACTAGCCAAAATGCATTGGCGTTTTCTCTTAATCAGAGTGAATCAGGTCTCCCCAGTCTGTCATGTCATCACGACATAACTCATAGTGACTGACAGATATAGAACAGTAGGAAACTGAAAACTCAAAAAAACAAACAAAAAAAAAACTAAAGTAGGCTGCTTCCTCCAACAACCACCTGTTCTCATCCAACACATCAGAGACTGAGTCCAATGCTGCCACAAATCTAATACAGGCCATCAGAAATCTAATGCAGACCTCCAGAAATGACCTTTCCTAATACTGTTTCTTATTTCTATATCTCCAGGGATGAATGGTAAAATACGTTACTCGTTTGAGGACTCTGCCGGAGGTCTGTTTTCAATCGAGGAGAGCTCAGGAATTATCAGTTTAGAAAGGTCCCTAAAGAGACAGATGAAGGCCACACATATGCTGAGGGTACGAGCGACAGACCATGGCTCTCCTCATAGACTGTCATCTCTCAGCTCTGTGGTGGTAACAGTGCTGGACTCTAATGGCCATCCACTAACGTTTGAGCACAGGGAATATGTTTCCACAGTTCCTGAGGATGTTACGATAGGGACAAAGCTTTTGAATGTCTTTGCTGCAAGCAGGGACCAGGAAATGTCTTCCCAGACAGCATACTATATCACCAGCGGCAATGAGCAAGGAGCTTTCCGAATTGATTCACAGACAGGTGACACACACACAGTTTCCCCTTTGACAATGTGACTCAAAGAGGACTCATCTGGGGTTTTGGGGATCTAGTGAATATTTGTGTTTACAGGTGACATCTTTGTTATGGAGCCACTGGACTATGAGGCTTCTTCTCAGCACTACCTGACAGTGAAGGCCATCGCCAGAGGGAAAGAGTCACTCAGTGACACAGCTACTGTTACTATTCACCTCCTTGACACCAATGACAACAGCCCTATGTTCAGCCAGAAGATCTACTCGGGTGTAGTCAGTGAGGACACCAAACTCGAGAGCATAGTGCTGACGGTAAGTGTTTTGCATGTGTTTGCGTTAAATTACACAGTATCTTTGAAGTGGCCCATAAAGTGGGCAATTATGTTTTGCAGTATGTTTCAGGTTCTCTCTAAACTTATATTTCACAATATGATCTATTTTCTTATATTCAACAATTTCAATAATCAATTTTCATTAATATTCAACAACAAAATAATCTCCAGCAGCTGTTTTTAGCACGTCGAGTCAGGATCAGAACCCTCTTAAATTTAACCTGTAATCCAGCAAAGAACAGCTACAAATAACCGACCAGCTTAGGCTGTTTTTTTTTAACCCTAGCACACATCTAGCAATATGCTTGAATATTCAGAACACATTATAAACCATATAACACCAACATGGCAACCCTAAACAACCTACCAATAATTTCTCCAACAACCACATAAAACCCTGCTTACTTAAGAGCCCAGGACACCCCAACAACCACATAGTAAAATGTCAAAAACCACTAATGACATGCAGGGCCATAAACAGGTTTATAAATACTGAGGTTCATAAATTGAGGTATCATACAGTATATACTGTATATAACAAGCATTAAAACAGTGCCAGCATATATATATATATTATAGATCAGTGGTTGTAACACAAATTGTTTGTCATTTAGAAAAGATTCTTAAAGTATCAGGGTAAATATTTAAATAAATAATTTACACTACAAATGAATTGCAAAAGGAAATCAAAAATATTTTAGTGAAAGAATTTAGTGAAACTTTACTTCCTTTATTTCATGATGTTGGAGATAAATTATAGACATGTGTCTCCAACAGTACATAAACATAAGTGAAATGTGTTATGTATTATGAATTTGTAGCATCAAAGACCTTCTTTCCTGAATTAATGTTTTCAAAGTCTCTTATGCATGTTTTATGAAACATATTCTTAGACACGTGAATTTACTGATAGCTATGAGGTATATATATCCCTGATTATACAGTATCTGTGAATTGTTTAACACTCACAAAACAGCTATTAAATATTAGCTTCATATCTGAATGCCAACTGAAGAGTCATACCTTGATATCGCAGCAGTAATATGCTAAAAAATCACACAGAACAACACCCTGGCATTATGCCAGAAGGTTTTGGGTGAGCAAGCAGCACATTAATTTAGTTAAAAATTCTAAAATTGTGTTGCTTGTGTTGCAACACCAATATATAAATGTGTGGCATATGGTTTATCTGCGATGAACAGATTTTCATCAAGTGTAATGATCCCTGTCCTTAGGTAATTGCTAATGATTTTGACGGGCCTTTAAACAACCAAATCCGCTATACCATTGAGAACAACAACCATACGTGTCCATTCATCATGGATGCAGTCAGTGGTGAGCTGCGACTGGCCCATCAGTTGGACAGGGAAAAGGTAATGCGTTTTGAATAACATCCTCCTTCTTCAAAGATTTACTGTACCTAATTCCTTGGAAAAGGCTAGGATGACTCCATCTTTTCTGACTTTTTCATTACGGTTAAATTAGGTAGCGAGTTACATGCTGACCGTTCTGGCTTCCGACAGTGGAAATCCCCCCAAATCCGACAGCGCTGCAATCAACATGACCGTGTCTGATGTGAATGATAATCCCCCTGTCTTCTCTGAGGCTAACTACAGTCTCATCATCCAGGCAAGACCACACTCACCCATAGAGTAGAGCAAATTAAATCCTACGCTCTCTTTCCTTACTCCATGCCTGAGTTCTCAGTGAGAGGTGATGTTGTAATCTCTCTCAGTTCTTGTGGAGTGATTCTGAATCTTTTTTCTCTAGGAGAATCTGCCTTCAGGGGCCGTAGTGTCACAGCTCAATGTGACAGACCTTGACTCCCCCCAAAATGGGCCTCCTTTCTCTTTTAGTATTTTAAAGGGTGAAGAGACAAGCCCTTTCAGCATAGACCAGCAGGGTGTGGTGAAGACAGCTGGACCACTGAGAAAGGGTCACAATATTCTCCAAGTGCAGGTGAGAAGTGATCTTTTTTCATTTGTTTGTTGTGTAGTAGTCCTTCAGGGGACTCTTATCAGCAGTGTTTCTCACACTTGAATTTATATACCCTAGTTGGTCCCAAATAAAAAGCCAGCGGACCCTCACTGATATACTGCAACAGTGATTTCTGAACAGGGACTGTGTCTGAAATCATGAAACCATAAAAGGTTCTGCAGACATAATGGGCTCAGGACAAGGTTCTATGACTCAGAAATGTTGCACAAACTATGCAAACCCCCCCCCAAAAAACAAAAAGAAAAAACATGCATAAGTGTTTGATTCAACCTGTTAGTGGAAGATTTCATTGTGTTATTTGGTGCAGACATTTGTCATGTGTTGAAAGTTCCCTCTTGTGTTGAACAAATGTCATAGCAGGCAAGTAAAAAAAACTTTTTCTCCCTTCCTATTTACAATGTTTGGTCCGACACACCTGTATTACTGGCAGAATTTTGGTTAGACACACATTTTTAATAACTAATTTTATATTTCAAATATAATTTTATGATGTCACATTTTTACACTACTGTTCAAATATTTTGAGCAAGGATTACATGCATTAACAGCAAACATGGCAATAAAGACATAGAAATAAGTTATATATATCTATATATTTTAAAATAAATGCTTTTTTTTTATTCATCAAAAAAAGATAATAATACTAATTAAAAATAAAAAATAAATCCTGAAGAAATGTACAGGAATCATGGTTTCAACAAAAATATTAAACAGCCCACCTTTTTAAAATGTAACAAAGAAATGATTTTTATATTATAGTATATTTCATATTTTTAGTTTTTCATTGAAAAATTTTCATTGTTTACATTTTTTATTGTTGAATATTTTAGGATGAATTAATTGTATGTACTTTAACAAATATTTCACATATTATATATGTTTGTTATGGTTATTTATGAAAATTATTGTGATCCTTAGTTTACCGTAGATAAAAATTAAAAAATAATCTTCTGTATGTAATTTCAGGTGTCTGACAATGGAAGGCCCCCACTGAAATCAGTCACATCTATCAGTGTGCTTGTCGTACAGACGAGTGTGTATCCTCCATCTGTGCTTTCTCTGGATGTTTTCGTCATGATCTTGGAAGATGAGTATTTAGGAGGCAAGCTGGGCAAAGTCCACGCCACAGATCAAGATGAATATGACACACTCACATTCAGTCTGGAGCCACAGTCACACAGCTTGTTCTCTGTTGTTGGCACGGATGGCAGATTGTTGGCCCGCGGAGGCTTGGACGTGGGTCATTACCAGCTTAATGTCTCAGTGAGTGACGGCCGTTTCTCAGCCTTAGCCAGTGTCACAGTGAACGTGCTGCGGGTCACAGAGCAGATGCTGGACAGTTCTGTTTCTGTGCGCTTTGCTGGCATTGCAGCAGAAGATTTTATCCAGGACCACTGGAAAAACTTCCAGAAAGCGGTGCGCAGTGTCGTCGGAGTCCGTAGGAGTGCCCTGCAGTTGATCAGTCTACAGTCTGCAGAAACTGGCGTTGGCCTGGATGTTCTTCTATACTTTGAGAAATCAGGACGAGGTGGCAGCTCACTGGAAGCCTTCTCTCAGAAGCTCAGCTCTTCCAGAGCAGCCATCAAAGAGATGACAGGACTACATGTGGTGCGGGTTTTAAATAGCCAGTGTTCAAGTTCTGAGTGTCCTGGTAGCACATGCAGACGAGTGGTGCTGCTTAACCAGACCAGTATGACCACGTACAGCACTGACGGAGTGAGCTATGTCACACCCAGACACCACATGACAGCCAAGTGCCTGTGCACAGGTATGCAAAGTTACTGTCATAAACTCTGCAACAATATGTAAAGTCATTGTTTTTAAATTGTAACATTTAAAAAAAAAGTTTTTTCACCAAAACATTAATATTTTCTTATTAGGGCTGTACTTACTGTTATAATAACAATTAATTATGCATAATTGCATGCAAGAAGCCTTTAAACTAACCCTAACCATAGTAGGGTAGTTAACAAATAAAAATCCGACTGTGTCCTATTGTGTGACAAAGCAAAAATGTGGCAAAAAAACCTAACACACAAATAACATGAGAAAAATCTTCATAGAGTTACAAATAGCATGAGAGAGGTTTATCTTTAATGCTAAAGTTTTTTTTTCTGTCATACCATAGGACACATTGAAACATCAACTACCCAAGTGCATGTGGTTAATTAATATTACTCAATACTTGAATGAATAATAATAATAATTATTATTATTGTTTTATTAATATTAATAATTTTAAAGGGGTCATGTAATTTGGCTAAAAAGATTATTATTTTGTGTATTTGGTGTAATTCAATGTGATTATGTGGTTTGAGTTTAAAAAAACAAAACAAAAAAAACATTATTTTCCACATGCTGTATATTTTTGTTTCTCCTCTTTCCACACCTCCTGAAACGGGTCGATTTGTGCAAAGCTTATTGTTCTAAAAAAGCAAGGTGTGCTCTGATTGGCCAGCTATCCAGTGCACAGTGATTGGCCACATACCGCAAGCATGTGGTGAAAATGTTACGCCCCTTACCATAACATGATGCTTTGACACCAAAACAATAAAACATATACAAATGAGGCATTTGTTGCATCCAGTGGAGACAAAATTCCTGATTATCATGACTTAGTACTGTCTTTTTACGCATTGTGTTGCATCGCACCACATAAAAATAACAACATGTCTGCATTTGTGATCAGAGAAATGACAAATAACAAAAGTACTACTTTACACTGCTCAAAACTCATGCTTGAATAGTAAGTAGCTGATTCTTTTCATATCATAACTTATTTTAGATTGCAGAGGTAGAATTGCTCCACTTTATAGCATCTGTGCACAGCCAGCATAGGCTACTCCCAAGGTTTAAGTCCATCCTCTGTAAATGCGCTGAACACACTCTAATATTGGGTTGAACTGTTTTGGCACAGTGTTGTGAATACAACTTAACACTCATTTCTAGTTGTGTCCTCTTTTGGAAGCACAAAGAAAGTAGTTTTAGGGGGACGTGAACAAGTCAAAACATGTGCTGACAAGTATTTTTCTCTTTGGTCATAAAACTTTAATATTTAAAACTTCAGGGATCTTATCTATGCACTAACAGCTTGTATCTCTCCAGAGAAAAGAACATTTTAAATTGCATCATATGACTCCTTTAATTTAGTATTAGTGTTAGTACAAGTATTATTAGTATTACGTGTAGTATTGTCATTAATACAAATATTTCTTAATAACAAAAATAATTATATAGTTATAGGTATTATAGGTATTCAAAATTACTTATGGCTTGTTTGTATGGTGTTTCATAAAAAAGAAAAAAAAATAACTAATAATAAAACTATTAGTAAAACATATTATCAAAATGATTATTGTGTATTGATGCTTTGGATTTTTTTTTTTAAATGTGCAATGTCCTGTTTTCAGACGGAAAGTGCCTGAAGCATGAAAGCACCTGTGAAAACAGCCCATGTCCTGAGGGCTATGAGTGTGTGTCAGGCTTCGAGGAAGACAAACACAGCTGCGTATGCACAGGTGCTGCCAAAGCCAAATGCTCAGGTAACACCGCATTAATTTCCTTATCAGAGAAGACTGTGTCATCTAAAAGACACATCACAGACGCAGATTAAATTATTGCCTGCTCACTTAATTAACCATCATTTGCAAGCATTTAGTGTTAAAGTGTGTGAATTGTAAACACATTCATTAAGTACAATAATACAGGCTTCACTTTCTGTTACAGTATATGCAGGTTTAATCATTAGGTGGAGCGGTGTTTACACGCGTAATTTAACACGAGGGTGTTTTTATAATTAATGCAGCGAGCAGGATCTATGAGGTGTTAATCAGTAAATCAAATACAAGATAAGAGACGGGAGTTTCTTCAACTGGGAAATGGGTATCCTCTATTACACCCTTGAGGAGAATGTCTTAACAGTTATAATTTTCTTCCAAAACCACATGTCTTCTTTGTCAGAGAAATTGAAACTACAGGGTTTAATGTGTATATTTGACTATTATAAAGACATTAATTTCTGCCAAAATGACTATGTTTTGCTTGTGTAGACAGTCTGACAACGAGGTGGAAACATTGCCAGTAGTTTAGTATGGGTGTTCTGTGCATGACATTTTCTACAATTTTCCATGTCTTAAAATGATTTAGTAAGACATTTATTATTACAGCCAGTTTTAAAGGTGTGCAAAACAGACTAAACCAATCAGGATCCCAACGTAAATGTCATCTGTATGTTTTAATTAATTTACTTTTAATTGTCTTTTGTCTGTTTTTTTTTCTTTTCTAAGGAGGATCTTCAATGACATTTAGTGAGAGCAGCTACATTAAATATAGCCTGAGAGAAAGCATGAGAGAAGTAAAGTTCAAACTCAAGTTAAAAACTCTCTCAAGAGAAGGAACAGTAATGCTTGCAAGAGGAAGAGGCCACAGCATTTTAGAGGTATAAAAGAATGGCTTATTTTCAATGTATAGTATAGTAAACATTACATGAATGCTAATAAAACATGGCAGACTTGGAGCCTAACTAAAACATTTTAAGTCAACAAAAGGTTTATTTTTCTGCAGCTTATCTTAATGATAACAATTGTTTTTGGGGTTTTTTGACCGTTAGATTTTTCAATACTGACTGCATGTATTCCTCAGATTGTGGGAGGCCGGCTGCAGTTCCAATTTGACTGTGGCTGGGGTCTCGCTACAGTTTCTGTGCACAGCGTCCTGGTGAATGATGGACAATGGCACATGGCAGAACTTGAGGTGAAGGGGAACTATGCCAGGCTGGTCCTGGATCAGCTCCATTCAGCATCAGGCATCGCGCCCGGTCCCCTCCATTGCCTCAACCTGGGCGACCAGGTGGTCCTGGGTGGACGCTCTCAGCGCCTTGCTTCCAGACTCAGGCGCAGTCTGCCTGTATCAGACAGCCTGCAGGGCTGCATGGACTCTGTGCTGTTTAATGGACAGAGACTGTCGTTGGACTCAAATGGTCCATTAGGGGTTGACATTGAGGACATGGTGGGAGTGTCTCCTGGCTGTGTCTTCTTCCCATCTCCAGACTGCTCCAGTAATCCCTGCCTCAACGGAGGGAGCTGTTTAATGAGGCAGAATGGAGGTAGACTGAACCCTGCATACCGTAGATTCATAACAATATCATACTAACAGCATTTGTATTAATATCATTGCAGACTATATTTTTCATATTTATTATTCATATACATTTTATTATTACCGTTAGACTCCAATAATAGTCTGTTAATCACAGAATCCTGAATCTGGTTTCCTTAAAATATTATGCAACACAACCATTTTAAACCTTAATAATAATAACAATAATAATAATAATCTAAATAATAATAAATCAGCATTTACCCTACATGAATACATTTTAAATATATTTGAAAAAGTTATTTTATACTGTAATAATATTTTACAATACAGTTTTTTAAAACGTATTTGTAATCATCAACCTTGTGAGCATAGAAAGAATTTTTCAGAAAAAAAATTTAACCTACCCCAAACTAATGTGTAGTATAGTTGTCATTTTGAGAAATAAAGTCACTTTAATTGCCAAAACTTGACAGTACTTATTTTTTAACTTTATCTCAGTTACATTTATCTAAGGACGAAATGGGCTTAGAAATGCAGAAATATTCTTTTTCTTTAAATTACCTTTTAGAGATATGATATAATAATAGATAAACAAAAGCATTTTGTTGGTGGTTTTAGACTCCACTGTACAGCTATATCATTATCTAACCCCTATATTAACTGGTTTACTGTATTGCTAAACCACAGGTTATGTCTGTAAATGCAACACTTTCTCTGGGACTCACTGTGAGGTCAAGTTCAGTCCTTGTGACTCCAACCCCTGCCTGTATGGAGGAACCTGCATCCAGAATAACCTGGACTACTACTGTAACTGCAGGGGCCTGTACTCAGGTCAAAGGTACAGCACTGTCAGTGCACAGTGAATTTTTCATTATTAAATCTGACAGAATTACTGTATGTCCAAAACTCTTTTTGTGACTACAGGTGTCAGATAGGTCCATACTGCAAGGAGAATCCATGCCAGAATGGTGGACAGTGTATAGACGGTCTTGATGGACCCATCTGTGAGTGTGAGCCGGGATTCAAAGGAGAAAGGTCTTTTTTTTAAATCATCCTTATGAAAATATCATAGTACTTTTTCCAAGTATGTCTGACAGAGCATTATTGTATTACAGGTGTATGATCGACGTTGACGAGTGTGTGGACAGGCCTTGCTTTAATGACGGTCGTTGTGTCAACACACACGGATCCTTTAACTGTTCCTGTTTGGTGGGATTCAGTGGAAGACTGTGTGAAACGGACACAGAAGTGAGGAACCAACTGATATCTTCATCCTGGAACTCTTGGATTGGACAACTGGTTGCAATGCTGGCCTTCTTGACGGCCATATTTGTTTTGCCGTTGGTTTTTTTTATAGTGTGGAAAGGAACCTGCAAACCTGACAAGAGTGATAAAGTACTCGATAAGTACAAAGATGTTGATTCTTACATTCAGAGGTCTAGTGTATACAACCAAGCCCAAAAAGAATGGTGCCCGGACACCCCGCCGCAGGTGCCAATACGACCCATCTCTTACACTCCAAGCATTCCTGGAGAATGTCGAAACAACCGAGGCTCTGTGCCTGAGCTCAGCAGCTTCATGCCAGATCCACTCTTTGGTCTTAGGAAGACTGTGGCCGTGTGCAGTGTAGCTCCTAACCTACCACATCGCAAGACATCCCATTCACATTCGGAAAACGATTCCATACAGCAAATGGACTGGGATGAGGAGTATGATGGTTAGTGAAATCTGGACCCTCAGTTGGGGGTCTTTTCATGTGCCCTCAGTAATTAAGCAAGTGCTATGTGGCTGGTCGTGTGATCTCCATGTGTGGGCTCCATGTAGATTATCATTAACATTAAGAGTATTGTTAATTTATTAACACGTAAAATTTTTGCATTTTTAAACAAAAACACAGTTAAAAAATGTATACCCAAGTAGTCAATTGTTCAGTGGTTGGTCTAAGGGGACATTTACACAACACTATTTTTAACTAAAACTAAAGTGTTTTAGCCATTCATTTACATAACAACAGGGCTTTATATGTTGTGCATAACACAATTAAATCTCCCCAACACAACAGAAACACACTGCAACACAAAGAAATTTGTTGACAATTTGTTGTTTATAGAAAAGTGCAAGGCTTTTTTTAAACGATGGGATTATCACCCCTGTGTGAACTACAAAAACAGACATACGCGAGGGTCAACATACACTGCGCATGACACAGATTTCTTCACATGAATAGATTTTTTAAACAACACATACTTTGTACACACAGGTCGCACATGCGAATTGGCTTGGTTTTTGCAATAATCAGTTGTTCCACAAGGTGGCAACACTGGCTCATGCCATTGCTTCACAGTGGGAAACGAAACATCAGAACAACAAAATGGCGGAGACTGCAGCAACAACAGGCGGCCACATTGACGAGCACAAAGATGGTTATAAGACAGACACAACTTTAGTTTAAAGACATTTTTATGGGTCATAACTTCTGGAGACAAATAACACAGACATCGCCAACTACTGGACTGGCATGAATATTACAATTTTTTGTTTTTGGTCGTTTTACCCTCTACCCTTAGTTATCACCTTTGTTTGCATTATTGCTATTTACTGTTACTTCTTTGTATTCACTCTTCCAGAAAAAGTCCTGGACTTGACTTCCTGTTTAGCAATTGAGGATGACAGTATTTCCTTTTCACATGATAATAGAGGTCTGCGGTCCATGTGCTCTCTCCAAGCAGATGTCATGGATGACAACAGTAAGTTGTACTAAAAATTCAACAAATCTGAAACTGTATCATGTGGTTCACAACATCAGGCAAAAATGTGTTTTGTTACTTTGTGCACCGGTGTATTTATTTGCAACATATGCATCTTTGCCCTTTCTGTAATGAATTCAGCCCCCGTATGGATTAAATCTGAGCACAGATTCTGAACAGATCCAAGGGGTTTACAGTGTAAGTGTTGTGCTGAATGACTGGAATGAATAAAGAAAAGCAAGAAAGGCCGGAGAGTTCTGCTTTTAGAACCCTTTTAGAACTCTTGCTTTTGTAGTTTCACCATGCGTAGGTCTTGCTGGTTGTGTCTTTACAGAAAACCTTAGAATCCAATTTAGGCTGTATAAATATGTTATCGCTCTATGTTGTGTGTGTTATATTTTTATACTTTAAAATTTTAATACATAGGGTCTTTAGCATTGTTTTATGTTTTAAAAAAAGTGTATGATCTGATTTAAGTACTGATTTCTTTGTATCTTACTTTTACAAGCCTCCAAAGTGAAACACTCTGTCAAAACATAGATTGACATGGTGAGAAGCAGGTATACTGTAACCTTTATGTCCTAACATTTCTTATCAGTCTAACTCACTTCATGACAGCATGCAGCTGATTGTTTATCTATCAACACCTAAACTAATTGCATGAAAATTCATTTTGCTGTTTTAAATGTATATATTTCCAAATGTGAAAATGCCCTTTTTGTTTTCCTTGACCTGTCAAGAGAGCATTGGTAACTTGAGAATTACAATGTTTTTTTCTGTGTTTTGTTGTTATTTATCAGATCCTTCTTTCATGCTCCATTGCTTTAGCAAGCTGGGCTACACTGGACAAACTGTGAATTAGACAGGTCCTTGTGAATCGGCTATAACAAGATGCACTGGCATCGATCTCAGGGGCACTTTGATGTTTAATCTTCTTTAAGTCTGAGGAGTTATAACAAGCTCTTTCAAACCAGCATGCTCAGATCTTTCACACTTCTAAGATTAATGAGCCTCAGAACTATCAAAGCATGCCGTAGTCTGAAGATACATGTGAGCTTTACTGAAATGTGTATTGTGGAGCTACTTTGTGGCTATGAGAATGTGGATGCTGTGATAATATACACTACCATACAAAAGTTTTTATTCAGCGAAGAATACATTCGGTTTATCTAAAGTGACAACATAAATTATATGATATTTTCATAATTTAGTTTATTATGAAACATTTCTATTTAAAACAAATGGCGTTTTCTTGAACATTCTGTTCAGAAGATCCTGAGAAAAAAGGTTTGATGTTTCCGCAACAAATATGAAGCAGCACATTGGTAACCAAGTACCAAGTCAACATGTTTTCACTTAAAATTGGAGTAATGGCTGCTAAAAACCTCATAAGATTATATTATAAGATAAAATATTTTTAAATAAAAAACATGCAGCTTTGGTTAGCGCTATATATATATATATATATATATATATATTGCACAAACAATTAAAAAATCTGAAACCAAACTTTTCAACAGTAGTGTATAAACATTTTTGGTTTATCTATACTGACTTCTCTAAGATCTATGATAAATGTGCTAAATTGTCTGGTTTTCTACCTTTAAACAGGCTATTACTGGGATACCTCGGACTGCCTTCAGAATATCTACTCTCCGGGAATCCAAGGTTTTCTCCAGTATGAATTTGTGCAGATGCCCTCCTCCATGCACACTGCTCCAGACTACTTTACTGGTAGCGATGACATTGAGAACTTCCTGCCAGTTCCAGCTGTCCCTCTTAATACTGATGTGTCCGCAGCTCCACAGTACGACCAGTATAACAGGTCAGAGGTCCACCACATCATCCACCCAACACCAATAGCAAGTCAACATAACATCCATGTCTACCCAGAGTCCATTCAGACAACCTTCGAGGTACCTCAGGGCCAACATATAGGACCTGCTGAGGTTCATGATTCCTTAGAAAGCCCTGTGTGAGAACCAGGTTAAATTCATCAGACCTGCCAGCCAGTGGTTTCTGACCATGAAGAACTTTATAAAACTGTGTCAGGTAGCACTACCAGAGTCTGAGGTGGGTTACAGGCTCTCACTGGAAATCACCAACAGTCACTAATGCAGAACTATCCATCTTTGAATGTTAGGATTTGCAATCTAGGTGCAGTCTATCGGTGTGTTCGACTTCATGCGGCGCGGCAAGAAATTGGCTTCCGCCTTACAAAACAATGCATTCTGGTAAGATCATGGCCGTCTCTTTACTCCTCCCCCGACTGCAAAGGGCTGGTGTAGTGCATCTCGAACGCACCTTATTTCTCTGAAAAAATTAGCTCTGGATGACATAACAGTGGACTTGGGGGTTATACTGACACCTAGTGGTATGGATGAAGCATCGTGCAAAACATTTTCTCATGCCTCTGGTGCCCCCGAAGAGGGGACTCACTTCATGTAGAATAAAACTTATTTTCATTAGTCCACTTTAAACATGCTACTTAGCTTTGCAACTACACTTCACCTAATTCTCAGTAACCTGCAACTACGTGCCGACGGTCATTGGAGTATTAGTAAATTTCCTTGCAGTTAGATGAATGTGCCGGGGGGATCCTGAAATAAAGTGTTAGTAGATATTAAGCTTCAGTCTACTAATAAGCTAATGACTGCTAGTTGACATTGCGTTGCAAAGTTACATAGAGTTTGTTGAATGTTAGTCAGTACAAGTTCTTTTAGGTCTCTGATATGATTTACCTTTACACATTTTAAATAGTCCTATGCATTTCTTTTGTATATTTTTATATGCATTGGTCGAACAACATATAGTTCAAGCTCAAACCCATGCCATTGGTTTAGACACTGTTGACAGTACATTGAAGTATTTAACTTGGGAAAAAACTGACACTGTTGTCATTAAAATGTTATGATCAGTATGGGAATTGTACAGTTGTGAGGTTCACTATGAATTAGTGTTGGGTAATCAGAAACAAATATGAGAAGGAAAATTCAATTTAAAATTTTAATTCCTAATGTATTTAATTACTGAGGTTTGTAAATGACAAGTGGCCAGAAAGGGGCACTATTAAGTGTGTCATTGTAAAGCTGTGTTCTTAGATACCTAAGCATACATAATACTTTTTTTTTATAACTGTAGACAGTTATGTATTGTCTGTTAAATGCTATGTATATTATTCTCTTTTGAAATGTTAATGTTCTGTATGTACAAAAATTAAAATATTTTTTAAGAGATAATAGATTATGTTCTGTCTCATTTATAGTGTTTGGTTGATTGTTTAAATTAAATTAAATTATAAAGGACTTGAGTAAGGCATCAGGTTGAGGAGCTGAAAGAATCTCTATCCATATGGTATGTTAAAAAAAACAACAAAAAAAAAACACCTGAAAAACTACAGGTTTCCTGCCGCTTTAGCTCCTCTAATGTAATCTAACAGTCTCATTAGGGGAGTTGAAACTTTTCTGAAGCTGTGAAATTTTGCATTTGCAAAGGTTGATGATCCGGAGCTAATAGCAGATGTTCTCAATGGGGTTGTTATGGAAATGACTGGAAGGTCATCTGATGTCAGGGTCGTCCTTTTATTTCATTGACAGATTAAAAGAGTTTTACTCATTTAGAACATTAAACATTTTAGCATTAAAATGTTAACATTTTTATCTGCTTAAATGTATTAAAAATGTACGTGTAAGATATTAGATGGCTAATGAAATAGTGCATGATGGATTACTACAATATCATCTAAATCAAATGCTATGCTTTATATTGTATATTTGATGAGCACATCAAAACAGGTGTGTCAAGTTTAAAAAACGTTGCCCTTTAATGCAGGGACCGGTCTTACGATGCTAAACACAACATTAAACACTAGAGGGCAGTACTCTCAAAAAAAGTCAAACAAACGGCTTGATTGCATGACTAATGAAAGCTAACTGTTCAGAGGCAGTTTTATTAGAAGACTTTCAAAACTCAGTACAGATTCTTTTCATAATGATCAAATATCTGAACACTTTATTTTGAGAATATTTAAAGGAAAATATATTTTCATTTTAGAATACTGAGTGTAAAAGACATAGCTTAATATAATGCCCACAAGCAGTGCTTGGAATATACTGAAGGGAAGACAGGTCTACACTAGTGCATGTCTTACAAATTACTGTATGAGAGTGACAGCACTTAAATGCTTTGACAAGTAGTGACAGAGGCCCGAGGCAAGGAACGGGATGCGTGTGTGTAACACAGTGTGACAGGTTGACCTTGCCTGATGCAGTCATGTGACTCATGTGGCCCACCCAGTTCCACCCTGAACAACAAATGATTTAAGAGTCTCCATGTATGGGACTTTATGTTTAAAATAACATACTAACATGCAAATTTAAAAATTCCAATATTATGGGTTACAAAAGGTTCATATTGTGGTTTTGGGAAGTCCATTTTTTTTTTCTCATTTGTTTAAGGATTTGTTCAACTATTTATTTTTCCAAAGCCCTCCAGTGATTGGTCGATTTAATTTAAAGCAATCTGCTAATATTACATGTTGACGTAAACATAAAAACGGCTTGGGTCTCTTTTTAAAATTCAATTCCCTTAAATCCATATCAAAAATAGTAGACTACAATTTTTCTATTATGGAATGCATAGATGACATCTGCCAAAATTCACTCCAAATACAATAATCTATCCAACAATGCAATGTGACAGATAAATGTAAAAATTCACATAATTCTGGATTTTTATCTTTTTGAGTGGAATAAAATTAATTAAATCAAATTACAATTGCAAAATAACGATTTTGTTTTCAAGAATCTGAACCAATTATTTAAAAAAATCATAAAATAAATGTAGCCAATTTGCTTGAGTGCTAAATAATATTGCACCATGCACTCGTGTAAACCACTGCACATAGACGAAGAGACTTGCATGCTTATAATAGATGATTGAATTTCAAATGTCAATGGTGGATGGAAATGCTTACATAAACAAGGTGCATGAAAGGGATCTCAAACTGAATTCAGACTATCTAAATATATCTACACCCTAAGCAGGACTTTAGTACAATCAATGTCCTCCATAAATATTTGTCAAAATTTTTAAGAACCGATGTTACAGACTTTTGCCACAGCTTTAAACATATATAAATATGCATACTAGTGATTGTTCAGTTTGAAAAAGCTATTCCATCTGCTAATATTTATTTATTGTATGTGCTGCAGTAGACGTCACATCATGAATTTAATCAACCTTCAAAGTGGAATGAAAAAAAGCATGTCTACTAACACAATAAGCAGTAAAACACACACACACACACACACCCACAACCCACACACACACACACATATATATATACATATATACATATATACAGGCCCCACCCCAAGTTCAAGATTTCATTGAGGATTACACTCATTATCATTCTTATAAACTCACATGCGCGCACACACACACCAAGTTCAATTAAACATGTTAATGAGCAGGCCAGGTGGTAATAGCCTGTTTAGTGAGACTAATTGTCGTGTGCAGTCTCCTCACACCTGGCCTCTACAGAAGGTGAGAAAGCCATGAAATGTTGGATGTCCCTGTTTCAACTCTGTATGGGCACTTACAGCAGCCAGAGCTCTCTTAAGTGCTTTCAAAGCATTTTAGGAAGGGAAAAAAAAATCTACAAAGAATAACCTCTTCATGGCAGCCATTGTTGCTCCTGGCTATTTCCTGGAAAACCAAAAAAATAATAAAATAAATAAATACAAATGGATAAATAAACAACAAGCTGCATTCCAGCCTTGAATACCTATTGTGCTCTTTCTATTCAGTCATGCTCAATGTTATTTACCATCCAGAGAAAATACAGAAAGACATCTCTTGTTGCTGCAATATAGCAATTGTCCACAAAATGAAATACAAAATAGCCCAACAACACACATACCCATTTACCTAAATGTCACTTGAAATGCTCACTCCTTATAAATTTTTCCTTCAATGCCAAACTTTCACAGATAACACAATGGCATTCTTCTAACAGTGCACTTCAGTTTTGCTGTGGGAAACTCTGGCTCAACAACTGTGAAAAGCGCATCTGCCAAAGCAGTCGGAAACAAGAAGCGGCGACACTCAGGGGAAACGGCAATACGGAGTGTGCCACGGTGCCATGCCCATTTCGGGCCTCAATCGTATAACCAGCGCTGATATCATTCGTCTCATATGAAGCAAGCCCAGTGGCATTACTGCAGCTGCAGCTGCCATATGCCCCAGGAGCCCCTGAAAAGTTTTGATAGGAACGGCTGTTTCCAGGCACTTCAGCACTGCCTGCGAACAATCATTGGTGAGGCAGGCAGTAATTTCGACCGAGTCCATCTCCATGCTGAGAAAACACCACCGAGAAAATACATCTCCACCTCTTGGGGTGCCCTGAAGGAGATACTCGGCCCGGCGTGGGAAAAGTCTTTTTCTTGAGCTCCACGTGACTACGTGGTGGGGCAGAAGTCTGCGGGGCTTTTACACCCAACGGAACATTCTGGGCCGTCACCGTCAGGTCCCCCAGGTGTCTCGCTGTAGCAGCCGAAATACCAGGACTGCTCACCGACTTAACCCAGGAAGGACGCGAGGGGAACGTCTCGTGAACGAGAGGCGGGACCTCAACGTAGCCATGGTCATCTGTTCACAATGAACACATGAACAATCCACGAAAGCTGCCTCAGCCCAGACATTATGAGGCTGCGATCATCTCCATCCAAAGAGGTGAGGAAACTTCCACACGCAGAAATGCACGGTTGGATTGACATTCCGGAGAACACTTTTCCAACCATGAGAAATTGCTCCTTTTTTACCTGCTTCTCCAGCTCAGGAACGGCGAAGGCTCCGAAGTGAAAGTCTGTAGGTGCACTGCATCCGTGCCCTCTTATATTCACATAGTGATAAGGTGCACCTGGATGCAATCTGTGCACGCCAATGTTCAGTGGCCTTTTCCCTTCGCTCAAAGGCAATGGGTCTCTCATGCGAGTTCCCATTTGTAACATCGAAGTGACTCAACTGAAGGGGAACTTTCCAACCTAATATCCTAATGACTTTAGCTTTTAAAGTTGTATAAGCCCTATTCAGACGGGACTATAGTTTTACAGGGGGTTGTTAGAGAAATTTTTCTTTCATAGATGTTCCTGGTGATTTTTATCCCCTCCAAATCTGCCATGTCTTTTTTTTCTCTCTCAATCTCTGTGATAATTCCAGAGCAAATTACCTACTGTTTTTTAGTAATCCTCTGAGAAAATAAATCCAGTCCGAATGTGATGTTTGTGATTACCGTTGATATTATTTTTCACAACATGTTTACTTGTGTGTTTTGGCCAACTCGGACTAACGTAGATGCTCTTACCCTACGAATGTTAGATATATATTTTGATATAAAAAAAATTAAATAAATAAACAGCCAGATCACGTAAACTGTTAAGACTGGCTATTGCAATATCAGTATGAGGTAAGATTACTTACATTTATTTCTGCATTCGGTTAAATATGTTTTAATTACATGTACCTTTATCAAAATTAAACATGGGTTTACCACAACTTTAAAAAATACAATACATAACCTTCCCAACGCCCTGGAGGCCAGTTAGGGCCCCGTTGGGATGCCAACTTTTACCTTTTCCTTCTTGGTATATAAAGATTTTTTTAAAGCTGAAGCATGGGTTGGGGGGGCGACAAGATATGGATATAAGTGAAGGGAAACACAGCCTTCGGGCTGACTGTGGAACAAGGATGTTAAGCCATAACCTCTGGTGAAGGAAGTCCAGAGGAGCACAGACGAGACTGACTCCGCTCTGAGTCTGACTGCAGGGCAGGGAGGAGAGGTTCGCCTTGGCATCGGGAACCTTTGAGATGCGCAGTAGCAAGCTGACACCAGCTGGTCTACCCGCTACCTGCTTGTCTGATTAAAGACATGGGAAGACACAGCCTCTTCGCGGAGGTCGTAAAACCTGGTGAAGGTGTTGGGTGTCGCCCAGCCCGCAGCTCTACAAATATCTGCTAGAGAGGCACCATGCACCAATGAGGTGGAGGCTACACTCCTTGTTGAGTGAGCTCTCAGACCTAGAGGGCACGGCTCCCCCTGGTATAAGTATGCCA
>JAUMHI010000055.1:14240442-14272221 GCA_032359435.1 Enteromius unitaeniatus
CAGTAGTCGAACACCTGTCCAGGTACCCAAGGCTGACTGCCCGTTGCACACAGCACCCCAACCCGTGGTGGAGGCATCCATGTGTACCACGATGTGCCTGGACACTTGTCCTAACGGTACTCCAGCCCGTAGGAAGGCAAGGTCTGACCACGGGCTGAATAAGCGGCGAAACTCCGGGGAAACGCCAATCCGGAGAGTACCGTGATGCCATGCCCATCTCGGGACTCGGTCGTGTAATCAACGCTGAAGCGGTCTCATATGGAGGTGCCCCAGCGGCGTAACTGTGGCTGCGCAGGAGCCTCTGAAAAGATTTGAGAGGGACCGCTGTTTCACGTGGCACCTCCAATCCAATCCCCTCGGCGGCTCGGAGGAGCATAGCCGAGAGCTCAGTGTCTGCCTGGGACGGCACAGCAACCGCAGACAGCCCCTGCTGCGCACCTGCTCAGCCCTCCCTCTGATGCAGCGGCAGACATCTCAACATACGGAACTACGGATGACTCTAGGATATCTATGGATAACTAGCGTCTCCGCTCTGCGAGGCGTTCTGCACCATCAACTGGAGATCGCCCAGGCGCCTCGCCGTAGTAGCGCCGAAACCTTTACGGCTCTGCGGACCAAGAGGAGGACGTACGGGGAGCTGTCTCACGAATGAGCAAAAGATTGGCTGCTCAGAGCCTTTAAAAAGGCTACCAATCTCACGGGTCCCGATCGGCTTGCCCAGTGAGTGTAGCAGATTGGAGAGAGAGAGCGTGAACTCCTGCAGGAACTCTTTTTTAAAGCAGTAAAACACTGCTGATGAATCATTGTTTTTGAATGAATCTCTTGAATGAATGATTCAAATGAAAATACATCAACAGCCCATTTTAATCATCTAAAAAAAATTCAATAAAAAAGATGCACATTTAGATGGAATGGAATTTTTCATTTTATAGCAAGTATCCGATTCCGGAGTTAAAATTGTCATCAATAATTGTTAACTTTTTCACAATCTACTTTACCTCATGTTTCTCCTACCTCTCTCTTTTTTTTTCAACACAAGGCCGACCTCATCCATCTTTCTAGGTGACTCTCATTATCTCTTCTTTGTTTTCTCCATAACCTCCTCTCTTTCCTCCTTCAGTCATTTGTTGGGTAACCGATATGCCTGTCACACTTTCTTTGTCTTTTCAATCCTCCATCTTGCTTCCCCACCATTTATCTTGGTCTAACAATGTCTCAGCTTCACTACAAGCCTCTGTTTAATTCCTACAAACTCAAAACATCCTTCTGGCAGCTCATGTGTTCATTGCTCAGCACAAAACGTGGCATTTCTTCATATTTAGTTCTCAATTCTTAGCAAAAGACTAAGGACTCGCAGTCACGTAAAGACCTGAAGCAGTGTGCCTCACAAACGCAACGAGAGTCACTCATGGCAGTGTCATAACGAATCAGAAACATAATTAGGCTGAATATGCTGTCTGTTCCTTTACAGATTTGCTGTTGCTCTTGAAAATTGGTTTAATGCCTAAGGTAGATAATTTATGTACACAAACATCAACATTATCTTACATTCACAACCCGATAAGGGCATTTTCTATTTATATGCGCTCACATGGCTATCTCTTCTAGTAGATTTCATAAAGTGTCTATGTAATTCGCAAACTTTAAATGCCCAGAAGGTTTGTCAACGTGATCATATGATGTACTGTAGAGTTGACCACAACCGATGTATGATCATGAATCAATCTTCTCTAAAAACCAAATGGCAGACGTGCATGTTTCTGACTCACAAACATTTCAACAACATTGAGGTTGGCAAACAAAAAAGTGGAAACGGAGTCAGAAAGCATTTTAAACTGAAACTTAATAGGACTTGGATACACAGTGAACGATAAAACCAAAACTCCAGTCTCTCCTTACTTCTAAACAACAAAGGCTGACAGAATTAACTTGCAGTACACTTTAATGATTTATTGATGACTATGGTCCTGTATCCACTTTCTCACACTCTCTGTAATATGAGTGAGAATTCCTCGTATCTGAGTTCAGAACATAATTAAACTTCATCCAAACGAATACCTCAACTTGTGATCTTTGAGGGAAACCAACGGTAACTCAGAGAGGTCGTACATCCAACACATGTCAACCTTTATCAATGAAATGCCAGTGAGATGAACAATGCACTTTAAATTAATTACTTAGGACATGGCTTTGTTCTTCCTTTGTTTGCTTCGGAGCTGGTAAAACCAAAACGGAAAGATTTGATGCATTTGACAGTCGTCAGATCATCGTATCTTTGTAAACTTGACAGTAAGACGGGCTGTCTGTTCTTATCTTTCTGCTCCCATCTGCTTCACAACAAAGTGCAGTAAATAGCATGACATGATTTAATGGTAAAAGTTTTTTTTTTATTATTATTATTTTACAAGTGTAAATAAAAGAGGGAGCCCAAGTTTGTTTGTTTGCAAGCGTGTCATATATGTAACTTGAGTTTGAAAGCTGACGCTGGCAGTTACACACCATTGCACAACTTATTTGCTCATATTTTTGTGTCACATTGCAGAGATCAAATGCAGCCTTGTTTCAGATTTATATAACCAAGCCCAGGGAAATCTGAAGAAGAAAAAAAAGTATAATACTCTCTCCCTCCACTAGTGTTTACTGTAAAAATGAATGTCAATGTAATGAAAAAAAAAGTATATTCTCCTCTGTAATGTGTCCTCTGGAGTAACCAATACCATGGGTAAAGTGTAATGAGATCCAGTGTTAATGTGTTCTGATAGGAGGGTGAAGGTACATGTCAATAAATGTTAAGATCTGCATTCTTGATGAATGAGCTAATGCAAAATTGTATCGGATTCTTCTTCATTAAATTGTCTCCCAGACTCCAACTCATTAATCTGTTCCATTTCAGATAAGATGATTTTTTTTTCTGTGACTTGTTCAAGTGCACTCAACTGCTCTTCAAGACCTGGATCAAAAACAAAACCCAAAGCCAAAGGGAGTGGCGTGTAGTATTCTAACTCATCTCCTATCTTTATTTTTTTAAATAAAAGTTTTATGTTAGTCCAAAATATTTTTGTTTTTAACAGTGTCTTTGATAACGTCAGTTTGACAGTGCGGTGCAGACTGTATTTTTGCAACATAATGAATATTTTGCAAAAAGACTTACTGAAGAATGAGGTATTTATATTAAGCCCACAAACCCATATTTAAAATACATTTACATTCAAATTTTAAACATAAAGAGGCATTAAACATAGAGAGGCTGTGAAAGTTTAAATTGCCACTGGTTTTAGTGCAAGATATCTTGATCTCAGGGAGGAAACATTTGAAATATATGATATAACCCATTAAACACACTGGAATGTATAGCTTTGACATGTCTGAAATGAAGTGTGTATGAGAGAGATAAACTTGCAACTATTCAGCGTGGTTTATTTAAAGACGTTGGCACCGACAGGCATCCTCCAATATAAAGCTAATGCATGGTGCTGCTGAGCTACAGTCCAAAGAGCATTTGGACCACATTACTCTATGACGAATACATTTTGCTGTATGTGCAAATGGACAGCTGCATGGTCTAACGGTTGTTTTTAAGGGGCAGTTTATTATTGCTGCTCAGATGCGTTTTGCAGCTCTGTCCAGCTTGGTCCTACATTTAATTGTCACAATACGAAGGCATGCTTCTTCTTTAGAATAAAATGCACTAATGAATTGCTGACAACAACACTATCAATATATTTGAAATTAACATGGCTACTCCTTGTACATGTTCATAATAAGCGCACATGCATGATATATGACTGAGTCTGACTGAGAGCATATCTGTTGAGCTGGGCTTCGATGCAAGAAAGTAGAAAATTATAATAATAAATCTCAATATTGTCTCAGGGAGAAGCTGTGTATGTAGTGCTAAGGTTTTAAGTCAAGAGCCCAATTAGGCACCCTCAAAAATGGTCAATGTGTTTAATGACAGCTGAAATGCCAATGCCAAGTGGCTACAGAAAAAGACTTTAAATAAATAAACAAATTAATTTAATTTAATAAATAACCTATGCTTTGATGCACTGGAGTCTCTTAGAAAACTCTTAGTTTTCAATTATTATCAAGGCTGTCTGATGTGGACTTGACAACAAATCTCTGTATATGACATTAATTCTCAAACTTGTGATCTTGAACACCTTTTATATAAGGGATTTAGAGTTCACATAATACAGCCATAAAGCAACCTTGGGTGAAGCTTTTTTTTTTTTGCTTAAGGGCATAACGAATAGTTTAAGGCAAGCCCTAAAGCTAGTGTTTGAACCCAAGTCTATATCCATTTTTCAACGTATTGAAAGATTTTTTTTCTCAAGACGCTTGATTAAACTATGTGAACGTGTCGATTTTGATCTATAAATAAAGGATGGATGTCCACAAGTACTGAATAAACACATGCATAAATAATCGGTAGGGAACGCAAAAAATAAAAAGCAACTAAACCTTTTTCGACCCAATTCCGAGCCGATTTCGTTGTCTTCCACAGCGGGGCAGCGTAACAGCGATCTACAGACAGCATCACCCATCCATGGGCATTTGAGAAGAACTTAACTTGCTGTCGGATGTCACATACCAACAATCTGATGTAGACAGAAAGCTATAAAAGTGCGGACACATGTCCGTGCTCAGACCACGAAGGTGTGCGCTCCGTCGAGGACCATGATATCAAAACAGACCTTTATTTTACGCACGTTTACGCAAACGCATTAACAGCCACACGTTTTCTTTTTTTAATGGAATCAAATGCTATGATTTATGGCGATGATTGTTGAAGTGAAGATAAAATGAAAATAAATGGCAGCGGCTTGATGAACAGTTCTTTACTGAGCCCTGACGAGCTCGCTCTGAATCGCCCACCCTGGGTCGCCACAACTTTGGGCAGCTTTCTGATCTTCACTATCGTGGTTGATATTTTGGGGAACCTCTTGGTGATCTTCTCCGTGTACAGAAACAAGAAACTTCGTAACGCAGGTAAGATCGCCTTTCAACCAAATATGGCAAGCCGGCTAATCATTTATTCGTTTAATTGTTTTTCTTTTTTTATTACTGTCATGTAAAGATGTTTTAATTATTGGCAAGTACCGTCTTTTAAATATTTCAAAGCCTACAAGAACTACAAATAGTAACTACGATTGAATTTATTAGTCACCAATACGTATCCCTTAAATTTTGGTTTATTACTTATTAGTAACATTAGTGACAAGTGACTATCCCATTGTTGCTGGACACAAATGTAACATTTTTGCTATTGAATTATATGCCATTTCTTACTATTAATTCAATTAAAAACAACTTGTATAGCATTCACATTCATGCCTAGTATGTATGATCCTTTCCAGCTTTGCTAGTACTTATTCATTGTTCTTGACTATTTATGAACTAGTATCTATTTTATTTGTAGCAATCGTTAGTTCCTGACTATTCAGAATTGCAACTTTGTAATTTATTACAAGCTCACTGGTCAGGTTTTGGGACTTGGAGTGTTTTACAGAAAAATTATAATGCTGACTAAACACACAAGATAAAATTCTGAGATTGTTTCTGTAATACAGCTCCAGGACTCCAGTGCTTAAATTACAGGATATTAAATATTGACATAATTAGATACTTTTACCAGTCAGTTTACACTGTTAAACAGAGAGTTTTTAGAGTTTAGAAATTAATTAGAATACCATGTGGCATTCTGCATGATGTCATATCTTCTGCCATTCCTGACAGGATATTGTATTGAATCATAGTGGACAGTAATGAACTATTTTTAGAGGTTTCAGGTAACTGGCCCAGTATCAAACAAAACTGAACAGGCCAGTCATTTTCCTGTGAGTGGATGGAGTGCTTATCACCGGTGTCACACCAACCCATATGTCACTTTCCTCTGCCAATAGAGACAGAGACCTTATGTTGTTCCTCAACTGTGAAGTTTGTGGCACCAGTTTAAAAATTACAAAAGCGCTATGGAAAAACAGGTTTGGACAGTGCTTATGTTTACATTAAGTACAAAGCAATTTCAATCAGCTACAGTATTTACATATGCATTATTATGTGGTGCAGCTTGCTAAAGTTATTGTTGTTGAAATGAAGTTGGCATGTGATGGTATCTAATTTTCATATCATAATAATTGATGAAGCTTTCATCACAGTATAAGAAAAAAAAAACACTGTCATGTTCTGTTGTCTTAATAACAAGTTTAATAACGTTTTATTAACATTATCAAGAAGATAATAATATGTAAAATATATAAATAAATGTTTTAATCAGATATTAAAGAAAACAACAATAAAGAACAATAATAAAGAATCAGAACATTTTCAACTAATATCTTTAGGTTTTCCCAGCCTTAGGTTTAATTGTAAACAAATGTTTAAAAAGAAATATGAAATAATTTATTATTTTGTGTTTTTAATGGACAACATAGCGAATACAAAAATCTGATTGAATGTAAATACTCACTTTCTTTCTTCTATGAGACAATTGGATGTCAGAAAAAGAAAGCTGTGTACCAGAATAACCGGGGTTATTAATAACCCCGGATATATTGGTGCTTTTCCATAAGTGCCACCTACTGTCAGATAGGAAATCTGCATTAAACCCGTTTCGCCCACTAATGAAAAATAAGCTATTGTGTTTCAAGAATCTGAACCATTCATATTACATAGAACTTTTCCCAATATTTTGAAGTGCTCACAAATACAACACCAAACTTTTCCATTGTGACATATTTCAACATTCTTGTCAGTTGTTTGAAATAAATTACTTATATTTGTTATATTCTATTGGTTTTGTAACGTTTCCTCCTGGACTCAGTATAGTGCACCATGTTCTTTGATTAGTGCATTAAATTAACCCAGTAACTGTCCCATTAGCCTCCTGCGATGTGTGCTTCATTATGTGTCTCACTAGTGAGAGGACCTCCCATGGTCCGTTGTAAAGACCACTGACCCAGTGTGAATATTCAATTAGCAATCATTCCACCACATATCCAAAGTTACAGTTACTTAGAAAACACGCATACACTCATGGCCAAATGAGCACGCACACATTCGCTTATCATTGTTCTTCTGTGGTGAAACAAAGTGGTTCCTCTCCTCCCCATTGCGGTCTATCTGTTTTATTTAAGCTACTCAACCTCAAAGACTCTATCTGCAGTGGCACCACTGTCTGTTTAGATTATTCAAACCAACCATTCCCTGCTGTTAGGTAATCCTCATTTAAACACAGCCAGTTGTACCTACATCATAAAACTACAAATTAAACTCCACCTGAACGCTATTGATATGCTGGACTATATGTGTCTTATAACTTGGGACCAGATCTAGCTATAATTCAAGGTAAAGGTAATCAATTTGCTCGTTTCCTCCGAATCAAAACCATGACCTTTGTGTTGTGAGCGTCATTCACTCACCATCCTCCACACATGTGCTTGATACCCTTTTTACGTTTCTCAGCATCTCGGACATTGTAACAACCCGTCTTCTCTGTGCGGCTCTCATCTCTAACTACTGTTCTTTAGTTGCTCTGACGTCGCTTATGAGCCCAAGGCGATCTTATTAGATGAAGTTCACTGTTCATTCAAGAGGAACTCTTCTCTACCAATTATTCACAGAGGTTGTGTGAGTGGAATAAGGGCCCTTTTAGCAGGCTCGGGTACTGAACATGGGTGGAAAGAGGACAGAATCTTTCTAGACAATGAAGTGATTACGAACAGTAATTTTAAACAACAGCATATTGGTCTTGTTCAAAGTGTATTGTTTATAGTAATGCCACTGATGATTTAAAAACTTGTTCAGGTTTAACTGAAAATTATGCAATTTAAAAAAATTGCTCTTTGCAATTTGATTTGAGCTCCAAAAAGAACATTTCCCATTCCAAATCTGTTTGTAATGCAATTTATACCTAAAACTAACTGTCACTTTAAATGACAAGACAATTGTGCATATAAAATCATATTGAACTAATTATACTAGCTGTCTGATTCCTAAAGATTACCTTTTTTGAAGGGTCATATACCCTTGTTTTACGTTGCAGTGTTGTAGTCATGCTGCATTGCCCCGTGGGAAACTTCCTAATGTTTTGCTTTTTTGCCATGAAGCTTTATTTATTCTTGAGGAGTTCATGTGCTCACTCCTGCCTGACTTGGCCCTCGGCCTGTCCTTGGGCTGGTTTCGATGCCTTAATGAATGGCCAATTGCTGACACTCTGTACTGATGCTGCGTTCAGTTACAGAATGACTCACTTTTGAAAATCCACTCTTGGCCTGTGCACTGTTAAACACAGCCAGTATCTTGGTATTCACAGAATCGCTAGGTTCATCAAAATGAAAATCAGCTAAATCAAACTTTTAACTATAGACTTTCAACCACAGACTAGCTGCTTATTAAAATATGTTCTATCACATCCCTGCTACAAAAAAGGAGAATATTCTATAAAATTACTAAACTATTAATGGTAGCAGCTTGTCTGAATTAACACTGCTTACCAGAATGGTAAATGATTTTGCGTTTAACTAATAAACACTAATTATTTTAAAACTATCATTGCACAAGTAATTTATATGCTTCGTAAAGCACCAACATGCAGTATTGACAGAGGGTTGTAGTGGTGACAAACTGTATATTAGATCATAATTAATCACTGTAGTTTGTTTGTCTTTGCCTCCCACATTTCACTGAGAGATTTATTCATCCGTTTCACAAATTCCAAAACCCAAGTCTTTTTTTAGATTATTTTTCATATATTACATATGATTGTATACTGTTCCACTTAAGAGACATATTTGTATGTAATGTTTACCCAAATAAACATAATTTACATAAATATGCTTTAATGCAGTCAACATAAGTGTACTAATGCTCAGTGTGCTGCTTTTTGCTATGAATTGGTTTGTTCAGTAGTTTTTGTGCCAGGCCAGACTTTGACCTGTTATTTGGATTTGACTGTGGCAGATGACTTGATATTTTAAATGTCATATCTCCCCCTGATTGAGCTCCATAATGGTCTTATTATCTGTACAGATGACATGAGGAAGGATATTCATGAATAAATGCTGTTGCTGTGGCTCTGTAATTTTAGTTGTGGGATACATTAATTTCAGTCAGTTTTTCTTGTTAGTTGCATTTACTTATTTTCCATATTTCAGAAAATTGAACTGTGCTTATTATCACTCAGTATGGTCTGTAAACAAATTTGAGCTAAATAGGACCTGCTAGATGCGCTCTCCTGCAAGTCTTTTGCACTCTTTATTTAAAGTAAGCAGAAGAACATGAGTGATGAGTTATATTTGACAAGACTCCAGTATCATTTGAAACAGCTCTCCAGGATCCCAAAGAAATAAAATATTGATTTAAGCATAATATCTCTGCGAACTCAAGGGTAGTTTGGAGCCTCTCTTTAGTGCTTTATTTACACTCAGTAGGAGTGACAAAATGATATCAAAGTTTATTTTGCAAAGGCTGCAATTAAAATATGCGATACCCAGCATTAACTAATTAGAAGCCAGTATTCAGAATTTGACTATCAGTGTGATACGATATTTGCTTTAATATCTGGTTGCTTAGATGTGGACAGGCTTCATTAAAGGGATATTAAATAAATATAACAGATAATATGGGAGCAAAGATCTTTCGGTTTAAGCCAAGAAATAACCAACATTCCTTGCCCTTTTTAAAGTTGAGTGCTGTATTTTTCTTTCAGTAAGATGAGCAAAGATAAAGAGCAACAGCATGGCAATATTCGTAATAAGCTGTATTTGACTGTTCAAAAATCAAAAACCCAGTATGAGAAATATAATAATTATTTCATATTTGTATGTGCCCTTGATTTATGATTTATGAATTTCTTAATATACTACAGTAGTATGCTCTTTATTTTCCAATTTGTTGCACTACTTAAATGTATGTCTCCAAACCACATGGACTCATTTGTTTTTGTGTTCCCAGTACAAGATCCCAGCACTTTTCAATTTTCTTTAGTTTGAAAGGATTGCAAATTTTTCTAGTACACGGTGCATAGATTTAATTCAAATAATTTAAATATCATATATATCATCCAGTTCCTCACTGAATAAAAAAACCTTGGCATCTAGATTTTTAAATGTTAAAAGTCCCTATTTTACTCACAGCCTTATGACAAGTGTTGAAGTGCTTCTATTATGGGTTATGAAAGGTTCATATTTTGGTTTTGAGAGTCCTAAACAATAGGTTGACAAGCCTGCAAGGGGAAAAAACACTTCATATAATATGCATTTATTTTTATTTTATTTGTTCAATGACACCCAAACTTCATGCTGAAAAAAAAACAGCATGGTGGTTAGGTATGTTTTGATGCTGGGATGCTGGTTTAAGATGGTCCTTTGTTGGTTTATGCTGATTTATGCTGGTCCTTTGCTGGTTTATGCTGGTCTATGCTGGTCACGCACGCTGACAAAGGACCATCATAAACCAGCAAAGGACCAGCATAAACCAGCAAAGGACCAGCATAAACCAGCAAAGGACCAGCATAAACCAGCATAGGACCAGAGTAAACCAGCATAGGACCAGATTAAACCAGCATAAACCAGCATAAACCAGAAAAGGACCAGCTAAAACCAGCATCCCAACATCAAAACATAAGTAACCAGCATATGCTGTTTTTTTCAGAAGGGCGATTCGTTTAACGATTAATTTTTCCAAACCCCTTAGATAATTGGTCGATTTCATTTTGAAGGAGTGTTTGTGACCTTTAAATGATTCAACAGCGGCACCTAGTGGCAAGAAATGTATTCGTATTTGCATTCAGAACAAAAAAAGACCAACAAGTGGATGGGCAATATGCTAATGTTTCGCTGATTGACTGATGTCACCACATGAACGCTGCACTTGTGACTATACTGAGCTGTGAGGTCAAAGGCAGCAGACAGGAACTATACCAATTAATTTCACGCTTTTAAGAGCCCAACAAAAACCACCCAGGTTCTGGCAAAAGACCTTGCATAATAAACTGAAATATTGAATGCGTGGCTGTTTTTGAATGGCTGTCATTGGAGAAAGATGCCTTTTAGATCCAAATGGTGTAGTTACAGCATCCACCGGCAGCATCTAACAGGGCTTAAATTCATTTCATCTTAATGACATCTAGCCGCTGAGATAGCAAAACATGCTCTACCACATTTCCTCCTGAACAAGTTGTGTGTAACCATTTAGTCCTCATTACCATCTCCAACTACTATAAATACATTCACCTCTACATCCTGTAGGCCTGTCCATCACAGAGGAGATGTCCGTCTGCACTTAAACAAGAGTAAATTGTTTATCTTCTGTGTTTTATTAAACAAACCTTAAACGTACCTTGGTGCACATTTTAGCGAGACAAGAAATACGGAGTACAGAGATGTACTTGAGAGGTCAGGAGCTCTGGTTTGAATCACGTTTAACAACAGTACAACAGTTTAAAATCTGTGTAAAAGGAAGTTACAACTGACATGATAGCATCAACAAATGTGTTTCCAGATCAGTTTTACATTTGTTAACACTATCTGGTTTAGAGTTGAATTTGGTGTAGGGCATATTTCCAACATGATAGATTATCACATAAGTAAGGTCTTTTTAAAAGTGATTTGGGAGAGGCTAGCAATAGCAAGCTAACTTTGAAAGCATAAGATCCCACCCTCCCTGCAAATCACTCTCCAATTGTAGCCCTCGGACCAAGGGACATGATTGGACAAACATTTTGTACTCCTTTCCACAGAAAATATAAATATATTTACAGCAACAAAAATGTTTTTTTTAATAAATCAACTACTTCTACTACTATTTCAAGGAATAACGTTTTAAATGTTCTGGAATATTTTCTATGCTCATTCTGTACTGATTTCCTTTAGGCTCTCACAGAAAGAAAAGGTAAAATATTCAGAATGCGAATCAGCCTAACTTTCTCAAAATGCAGATCAGATGTGGAACATTGCACTCGTGTACTGGCATTTTTTATCTCATATACGGAACATGCTGTGCAAATCTTGTAATCCTGAAGGATTGCCAAATAAATACATTCATGATTTAGCAAATTTAGCTCAATGTTAAGAGGAATCACCAGAGCAGAAGATCGTTCCAGAACAGTGACTCAGTAAATTATTCCTGTGACATCTCAGCAGCTCCTCTATTTTCAACTGTTGTGTTCCTAAAGTTCCATTTGAACTGAGGAAGATTAGCAGAGAGAGGGAAAATATGAACAGAGATCTGGAAAGCCCAGCAGGGGCCCTGTAGCATGGACCACAAATCTCACTGCAGAAGTCATCTGCGGCTATAGACTTCATGCGAGACATCATTATTTTGAGTGCACAACTGCAACAAGTTTAAGTTTATATTCCCAAGAGTTCTTTATGCTGTTTGCACTACTAGAACTCAAAACCTGCTAGAACCTAATCAAACTACTTGAACCAGTACAACAAAACTGTCAATGTGATGTCATTATATATTCATAATAATTTCACATCTAGTTCTAGCACATATACTGTATATTTATTTCCATTTGTTTTCACAGAGACCACAATATCAAATATCGAAGCTGATCATAATAAAATCGTACTCCTCTCATAAAAGGATCAAATGTCCAAAAACATTGAAATTTCGCACTTCCCTTCTGAATGCGTCACTGATCAATGTGTCTTACAGTGTATAAGAGGCAAAGAGTAAAAGCCCTTACAAACATGCCACCTCTCCCTAGATAGTTTATTTGTGCCACTAATGGCATATATGCTGCAGGGCAAACCTTTGGTTATGATTTTTCCACACCACCACACATACAGTGAGAGAAATTCACGGCCAGATTCACAGGATCTATTGAGAGCCAGAGGAGTGCAAAGAGAATTTCTCACTCTGTTAAGTCGTCTACATCCAATTGTTTATGTGGCTGCTCTTTTCGTTCTTTCTAATATGTGCTATATGATTATATCTTGCGAGATTTATTTTTTACACTGCCATGCACTTGGCAAAAGCTTTCGTTCAAAGCATTTTACATTTGAACATTTCCTTGGGAATCAAAGCTATGCCCTTGATGTTACGATCACCACGTCGTACCGTTTGATCTATAGCATGAAAGCAAAAAAATGTCATCCATAGCATAATTTCTTGATTTAAAAGTTTTTGATCATGAAGATGATTACCATATACTACCATTCTAAAGTTTGGGGTTCATAAGTTTTTTTTAGGAATTCAATATTTTATTCAGCAAGTACACATCAAATTGATTAAAAGTGACTTGTTATGTTTAGCTTGTGTTTCTAAAGACTCTTAGATTGTATTATATTTTCGTTGCTTCATTACTTCCTTTGTTTTCTTCCTGTGTTTGACCCTGGTTAGCAACTACACTCACATGTTTCTAATTTAGTTTCCTTTTTCTTTAGTATATGTAGCTCTTTGATCTAGCATTCCTTTGTCAGTTCTTTTAGCCTAGGTTTGATGTCCATAGTAAACTGTAACACTATTGTTTTTGTACTGGATTTCCCGTGTTCCTAGGTTTTTGGTTTGCTTTAATAAAATCTGTATGTGATTTAGGTCCGCACATCAGCTTCTCTTCACTCACACCACTGCGCCATTACAGCAAAGACATTTCTAGATCTTATGCTTTCAAAGCTAGCTTGCTATTGCTAGCCTGTCCCAAATCACTTTTAAAAAGACCTTACTTATGTGATTATTTGCTAACATTTTTTTTTTGGCAAGTTCTAAAATATATGTATTTTTATTTAGTTATTTTTTGTGTGGCACACAAAGTCAAAAGCCTATAAACATTTAGAATAAATGGCTGAAAAACAGCATTACATTATTTTATTATTATTTGACAAAATTGAATTTACATATATTTATGTATTACGTGTATACAAACTTTAGATGATTGCCAAAAAGTCCAAGGGTTAGTTTAGCTGAAAACTCCACAACTAATCTATTGCTACTACAAAAAAAATGAAGATGTGCACAGATGACAAGATTTGACCCTATTTGAGCGAATTAATCATATTTATTTCAAGTGGTATAAATATTTTTTAAATATGCATGAAGTACAAATAAGTAAAGGAAAAAACAAACCATAGAAAAACAGCGATTTGCTACAGTCGGGTTTGACAGTGTCTCTTCCAGCATGGGGCCCAAAAATTGTAAAAGGTCTTCATTGGAGAGTGAAGTATCATGTGACAATAACAGATGCAACCCAAATCCTTTTAATAGTCAAAGCAGCTGACAGACTTAGGAAAGATATGATTTAATTAGATGCAATAAAGGTCATGCTGCAAAAGCATACTGGCATCCATTCTGAAAAGGACAGGAGAAATAATGCACCTAAACTTTGTTTTTGGAAAATATCATACGCAAAACTTAATGCAAATCTCATCTGATGGCTTCAAGGAAACTGACAAGCCATCAGCAAAATGGTAAATCTTATGAAACCACTTCATTTCCCCTCCATTAAAACAGTCGCTACAGTATTGTATTTGGCCTAATGTTATTCAATAACCTAATAAATTGCATTCTGGAAATTGTAATAAGCTGTTTTGCTTGAAGGTTTTCCTATTGCAACAGTGTCGCTGTGTGGCTATGATTGCTCTATTTGCATTCATCGTTCTTCCTCTGTTTTTGTTTTGCAGGGAATATATTTGTAGTGAGCCTGGCAGTCGCTGACCTGGTGGTAGCCGTCTATCCTTATCCACTCGTGCTGGTCTCCATTTTCCATAATGGATGGAATCTGGGATTTGTCCACTGCCAGATCAGTGGATTCCTGATGGGACTGAGCGTGATTGGATCTATATTTAACATCACTGGCATTGCCATCAATCGCTACTGCTATATCTGTCACAGCCTCAAGTATGACAAGCTATACAGCGACAAGAACTCGCTTTGCTACATCCTTCTCATCTGGATACTGACCGTGGTTGCTATAGTGCCAAACTTTTACGTCGGCTCTCTGAAGTATGACTCCAGGGTCTACTCGTGTACGTTTGCGCAGTCGGCCAGCTCGGCATATACCATCGCCGTCGTCTTCTTCCACTTCATTCTTCCAATCATGATTGTGACGTACTGCTACCTGCGGATCTGGATCTTGGTGATCCAGGTGAGGAGACGCGTAAAACCCGAGTTCCGGCCCAAACTCACGCCACACGATGTAAGGAACTTCGTCACCATGTTTGTGGTGTTCGTTCTTTTTGCCGTCTGCTGGGCCCCTCTCAATTTCATCGGCCTGGCGGTCGCTATAGACCCCGAGCGGGTTGCGCCTCTCATCCCGGAGTGGTTTTTTGTATCCAGTTATTTTATGGCCTATTTCAACAGTTGCCTTAATGCAATAGTCTACGGACTGCTAAATCAGAACTTCAGACGAGAGTACAAAAAAATTATTGTCTCACTCTGTACTGCAAAGATGTTCTTCCCGGAGAGCTCAAATGATGCTGCGGATCGCATCAAAAGCAAGCCATCTCCTTTAATGACAAACAACAACCAAGTCAAAGTTGATTCGGTATGAAAAAAAAGGACAAAAAACCAAATAAGCATTTCAGCTGCTTCAGAAACAACTATTTATAACCGGAATACAGGTGTATGTATTTCTTGTACCTGTTGCTTTTACAACAAGGTGCAATGCAGATATCTTGCTTGGTCTCAGTGTTTACAAGTTCATAATGTTAGACTTTTATATACAGCAGGTCCATGCATTTTTTTTAAGGGTATCATAAAATGTATGCTATAAACCAATGCGCACACTGTCGTACATGAAGAACAAGGTGCCAATTGAGCAGAACAGTAGCCCAGTAATATGCTCAATAATATATAGTAATAACATTTGCAAAATAATATTGTACTCAAGTATATTATTTATAAGTAACCTGGTAAGACAGCCAGTGAAGGCCAACAATTGTATTTGAAAGCAAATGTCTTTAGGTCCATGAATGACAGATTTAAAGTGCCCCTAATATGCCATTTTTAAGGCCCATAATATTTTTTGGGAGTCTCCTACAATAGGTTTACATGCATGCAAGTTTTTTTTGTATTCTCAAAAATGCATTTAAAATAACCAATTTCAAGCAGTTCTAAGATTCAGTCTCTCTAAACCCCTCTTTTTCGTGAGCCTACTCTGCTCTGATTGATCAGGTGGCCCAGTTGTGATTCAAATGTATTAGCCTGTGACCTGTAGCTGTCATGGATAACGGATTTGAATTACTAACGACTCGTTTAGGCTGTTAAGAGTCAATTCTTTATTTTGGGAAACAATAACTTAAATCTTTTACACACTGCCTGCAGATTAATATTGGAAATGGCATAATAGGGGCACTTTAAGACTGGGTTCATGTAAATGTAGGCAAGCTCTTAAAGGAATAGTTCACCCAAAGATCATGTAGTTTGGTAAGATTTTCTGCAGAAGACAATGGAAGAAACGTGGTAGATTTTTTTGCGGAAGAACTGTTTCTGTCCACATAATGAAAATCAGGGGCTCCAAAACATCACTGGCTTTTATTGTATGTGCCAAAATAATTAATAAAAAAGCATTTTAGAAATATTATTCGGAGCAACATGAGTAAATGATGACAAGATTTAAATGTTTGGGTCAGCTTTCCCTTTAAATGGTCACTATACAGTAGTATCTGTGTAACTGCATATCATATGAAATGTGAACAAAATGGCAAATTCTAAAAATAAGATTTTAGACATTTATGTTCTTCTTAACTTTCTGTTACAACACTTATTATTTATTTATTCATCAGACTGCATTGCTATACTACTGCAATGGAGTGCATTTAATGATAAGCAATTAGTGCTGTCAAATTATTAATCGCATTCAAAATTCTAGTTTTTGTTTACATAATATGTGCGTGTGTACTGCGTATATTTATTTATGTGTATATACACACACACATTCATGTATATATTTAAAACAAAGAATTCACATTTATATATTAAATATTTATATATAAGATATGTAATATAAATATATACATGTAAATATTTTACAAATATATACTGTATGTGTGTGTATTTTTATATACACAAGAAAATCTACACAGTACACATTCATATATATTATTAAACAAAAGCTTTTTATTTTATTCATTGCAATTAATAGTTTGACAGCACTACACACAATATAAGTCTAATTTTAAACAACTTAGGCTTAATTCAGGATAATTGCTCCACATTTCCCAGTCATCTTGATGGTAAAAAGTGACCCAATTTACCTGAATTCAGCCCATACATATTCTGGCATACAGTAGATAACAAGCTCAATGTACTACTATAAATCACTTTTATAATGTCAAATGTTCAACACAGTACCTTACTTTCTTGTTTACAACATAAAAACATATTTGCTTGTCCATCCTTGAGCTTTTCAATGTTAATAAACTGTGCTGAATAAACTGAGATGAAAACAAGACGTATGCGTGCATAAAAGCTATGGAAGATGAGAAATAAGTACACTGCTTTCTAGTCTTTTACTGTTATTTTCTTTGAATGTTGTTTGGGATTGGTTCATTAAAAGCAACATTAAACGGTGTTGGGGAGGCAGCGATGCTACTAACTTTAATTAAATTGTAGAGAATCGCAACAGCTCAGCTGTGTTAAGAGCCAATATATAATCAAAATCATTTCATTGGCGTGTTTTATGTTATTGCAATTTCTGCATTTATTAGGACAAGGAAGCAATGGGAGAGGAGAGAAGGGAGTTCAGGACTCAATTCAGGTTGCACGAAAAATAATAGGTCAAAGTGCTGCCCACAAGGCTCTGGGACTTTTTTTTTTGGCAACAACTCGTGTTAAGCTAATGCCATGCAAGTCACGCAGGGTTCTGGATAATGTTGATCAAATAGGCAATCAAAAAATGAAAAAAATGATACCATCTGAAAATACATACAAAGACAGCTTTATTTTGTCTTGTTTGAAGCTTGTGTAACTACAGTATGTTTTGCTTCACTCTGAAGGTATTTTAAATTGATAAACCTAAGATTTAAAGTGGCTTCCTCAACACTGACATTAAAACAGTTATGATCTCATGAATATGTGCCATCATATTAATAGATTATCAAGACATTCAAAGATTAACTAACTAAGCGCGATTTCAGTGTTATCCTAACATGTCGCAGGAATAATAAAACCTCAGTGTTTGTGTTGGACACTGTCCATGAAAACAGAACATCCATTCATTTTCAAAACAATCCTCGTGCTCTTAATACACAATGATGTGCATCCTGTTTGCTGCTATTCGAGCTTTCCAAATTTCAGCACACCACATAATATGCTTTGACAAGTCACATATTTAAATTTTTTTTCCCAACCTAGGAACACTTATCATGCACATTCGCATACATAAGCCTGTCAGAATGTGATTCATCCTGTTCTTTCCACGCATGGAGTTTGAGCAGAATCATATGGTGCTATTTAAGAGCAAACCAGAGACGGTTTGCATTGACCTGCTTCCGTGCCCACGGATGGTTATTTCTGGACATTCGTCAAAAAAGTGTATTTTAAACGGTGAAAGCTTAAGTAATTACGCATGTCTCACGGGAGACTCAAATCCATGTCTCTTCCCCTACTCTTCATCTTAATGAACTTGAACAGATTAAATAAGATCTTAAAGGATGAACCATAGAGTAGCCACCCCCATCTACTGAGGATTTATATATTTATTATTTTGGATTACATTACGATGACATATTTTAATCTCAGGCTTTAATTCTCAGAGAAGGGATTGAAGAGGTGATGAGACAGTCTCCACCTCCACACGAGAGTGAAAAGAAGCCTGATTAAATCATTTCCACAATACACTGTCAAAATAAAGGAACCATACTCGTAACATACAGTTAACGGTCATTTTTACAACACACCGTGCCGGAAAGGAAATGTGAGGTGGCATACGTTGAGTTTATTATATACTGAATTAAATAATTATTCTGTCTTTTTTTCAAAGTCTTTTGTTAGCTATGCTAAAAATGTGCATCAGATACTGTAGTAACATTTAAATAGATGATTTGAAACTGAATCAAAATTATTATTTAATCTGTTTGAAGCAATCTGACTGGTTAAGTTTACAAGTAAAGTAAACAATTGTTTTTAAAGGTCTTGGCTGGTTGACAGTAAACACGAAGCTGGTAGATGCTGGTAACTACAGCAATTAAAAATAAACTGACAAAATAATGTTTATAAATAAATAAAATGTCATTAGATTTAGATGCTTTACCCACCTTTTTAGAAGAGTTCTTAGAATAATTAAATCAACAATAATTGATCGCAGTACAATAAAGCAATTGTTTTGTAGTACAAGTTTCTGAAATGTTGTTTGAATATGTTAATGAGGCATTGCCTAATTAAATGTGCAATAATTTGCATACAATTTCAAAACAAAAATCAGAAGTGTGGATCAATCCATGATCAACATTTTCAAAACATTGCATTCTGGATCATTTTCAGTACTCCATAAAGCAGATAATATACAACATTGTCCACCGTGTAGGAATACAATTATATATAAATCAAGCAAATATATGAACAAATGCCTCTGTAAAAACTGTAAAAATTAAATAAAACTGGTTGAAGTGGAGTAAAGTGGATATTTTTGACTTAATACAGGAGAATAAATGCTTTAAAGATAAGTATTTTAATTGAAAATTACAGACAGGCATTGAAGAAGTGTAATAAAACAAATGCATAAATTAGTAAATTGTTTTCTTTTAGCTAGAGCGAAAGAAGACATTTGATAGAAGCCAAATACCGAAAGAAAAAAAAAACCTCAAGCAGTGCATAAAACAAACAAACAAATAAACAACGATATTGTGTTAAATTGAATATTCTAAAATTATAATTATAAAACACTATTACTATATATCACTAATATAAACATACATAATTGATATCAGAGTTTTCAGAATAGTCACTATGAAGGTCCTTGAACTGACATGTTTGTGGAACTATCAGCCAATCAGTGTTGCTGATTTCTGTAATTAGTCAGCTTCAGGTAATTGGCTCAAAAACGTCTGCAGAAGACAGGCTGTGGTAACTATGGCACATTTTCCATTTTTTAAGCAGTCTGGATGAATGCTGAGGTGATTGTTTTCCTTAGCAGCATAGCAAGGTCAGGCATCTTGTGACCTTCTGCATTCCAGCATCTGTCCCTGTGCACTGACAATCCTAGAGAAGCTCTGTGAAGTGCCAACATGCCACACGGACCTGCGTGTCTGTGGACAATGTGGACTCGTCTTCCCTTCAGGGCCTGAGAGAGCTGCTATTGAGTGTCACCAGAGAGACTCGCCTGTGAACCTGCTCAAGTCAGGAGCTCAGCAGTTTGATAAAGCCCACTGTTTATGTGCGTTCAGGCGAGGGAAACCAGGGTCTTGCGTATGCGTGCGCGCATATTTGTGTGTCTGTCTGCAGAGTCAAGATTCTGCTATCAGCACGTCTCAGTCCGACATGAAGCCATTGGACAGCTGAGAGAACAATGGATTACTATTCCACGGAGCAGAAAACATAATTGAGTTAGCAATATTTACATTTTGTGTTTGGCTATGGAGAGGGGTTTCATAAAGTCATGTTGTGTTAGGCTCTCAAGGATTTTAAATGTGCTTCTTATCTTGAAGCCTAAACTGCGGATGGAGCCTCTTTCCATGCACATGCAGGAAACAAGTGTGAAACGAAATTAATTTGCTGTTATTTCACAGTTAAATGCTTGCATTTGGAATTCCTCCCTTAAACTCTCCACACGCACCGTAAAAACAATAACATTCCTTTCAGTCTGGTAACTTCACAGAAAATGTGAATGGAAATACAGTACAGTATTGTTAAGCTGGTCATAAACATTCAATATATTATGTGCCGTCACAACACGCTAAAAGATTTGCCTTGCTTTTTGTTTATGTTGCTGGACATGTTAATATTTCATTCATTTTAATTTGTTTGTTTGCTTATTTGTGTTATAATAATAATCACTACACAACAACACTAATAATATGAATAATTGGTATTATTAATAATGATTAAATAAATGATTGAATAAATGACAACGTTCAAAATAATATATATATATATATATATATGTATTTGTACTTGGTGTGCTCTGAGTATCTGTATATGTGTATTAAGTGTTGTAAATGTGCAACACTACAAAAGTCTGAATTAATTTTCCCCAAGGGGATTAATAAAGCTTTAAACATTAAACTTTAAAAGTATCTGTTTTCAACTCGTGCAGGATGTAAAAAATGTTTTAAAGTCATAACATAACATGCTGCAACGTGTGAAAATGTGCCTTTATTAATCAAAAATGTACCAGGAATACAAGTTTTTTTTGGAAGTTTTACTACCTCTAGTGTTCATTTCAAATGGAAGCTGCAGCGATTCATATGTATAGGTACGTTTTTCAGAAATGTATGAAGAGGCACGTATTTCCAATGAGCCTAGGCTGCACAACATTACATTTAAATAATTAATTATAATTGACGTTTTTTTAAAAATTTGGGTTATAAATTACATCAAAACAAAGTTCCATTGAAAAGCACACTGCAACTGCAAACACATTACTTTTTTATTTTTTGTTTCAAAGAAACAATGGTTGTATTCATGCAATGAAGTGTAAACAATCATTGAGAGCTCTGTCTCCACACCTCTTCTTAATTTCACCATGCTTTGCAGATTTCAAGCATGAAAAAGATAAAAATATTTGTCTAGTATCTTTTGCGCTGTAGAGGAGCGAGCACAGCAGGTGAAAACACACTATATTGGGCCAAGAACACACAAATCTTATCATATAAATATTGCAATGTTCTACTAAATTTTCAACTCTGACCTAAAACACAATCCTGGATGTGAATAGTGTTTTTCAGTAAGTTAACACCATCCAAATCAAATATTTAATATCTTCACACAGGCTGTTTCTTGTCATGTGAACTGGAGCAGATATAAGTCATTGTGGTTAACAGAGACAGAGGCAGTCATCTCTATAATGCCATCTGCCGATGCTAACAGAACGGCTGGGAAATTCTTTACAATGGCCACGTGGAAGCCAAAGGTCCAGCAGATGCTCATCTGACCTCAAACTGAGATGATTCGATTGAACATTCTGAGAAGAACAACTGGATATTCTCAGAACAACAAGGTTCTAGTGGGCAGATGTTAATAACCTTTAATCGAGTGGCTTTAGAAGTAAATCTGACATTTGCTTCATGAAATGATCTTCAATAAAGTATAGACATTCAAGCAAAATGTTATCCATTTTGTGTGCAACACATGTAGAAATGTATAAAATAATAGCAATATCACTTGAAAAATCTTTTCTTTTACAGTCTTGTGTTATATTATCTGATCATGTGTGTGATATTTGAGTTAAAGTATACACTAATGCAGAGATCTCAAACTCTATTCTATACTCAAAAGCTAAAGTGTTATACTGTATGTAGTTTTTTTAAACCAGACATTACATTATTTAGAAACAGAAGCAGTCATATTATATTTATCACTGTATATTTTTAGATCTGCACACAATGTGTCTGCTTGGCAATTTAATCAGGCCAAACTGGAGAAATATGCTATTAACTGAAAGACTTAACAAATATACACAGTGGGCCCAAAACATATTTGGACACCTGTTCCATACATCTGTCCTTGCGTTAGATGCAAAATAGACCTCAGCACTAACTAACTTTCTGATCCTTGTTTGTCTGTTTGTCTTGTTTTGAAGATGTATGCTTTTTTCAAGTTTACACAGGTTTCCTATCAGAGTGACCTAACCAGTGAGCGGGATTTCACCTAGTACAAGATGTTCCTGGACCAACATCCTTGTTGATGCTAGAAAAACATTCCAATCAACCAATCAGAATTGAGAGATAATTTTTTTCAGAAATATCTGTTTTAGGCTTATGATCAGGGTTAGATGCTTCTACACCATTCTTTCTTTCTTTCTTTCTTTCTTTCTTTCCATAACAATTCCACAAAACTAGATAAACCACCATCTAAAGTAAAAAACAAAAACGTTCAATTTTTGAAACTTCAAATGAACTGAAAAACTAATTTAGCCTACCAGACTACATCAGCACTGAATTGCTCAAACAATGAAATCTCAAGTGTAGCTTCAACAGAACCGCTCCTGCAACTGATTACAACATCAAAATTATTTCACTAGGTTATTCATTCAGTAGGGGGTGTTAATCCTTTGACCAAACCTCCAAAATAAACTGATGGGTTAGCCTCTCATATTTGCCTTGCATCAAAGTGTAAAGGGAGTAAGGGAGGCATACTGTATTCAGCTGACTTCACTCATTTCACAGGGCTGGACACGGAGCGGCTGTTTCATAAGCATGAGAACTGGAAAGTAACTGGTAACTGGTAACTGACAGTTTGATGTTTTAAAAATGGCAGCGGCCATTTGCACTAAGAGTAAATAGCAATAAGATGTTATTTGCACTAACTGAAAATAGCCTATTTTCTTAGTGATAGAGGCTATTTACAATAAGTGCAAATAGCGATGGACAGTATTTACATTGTGTAGCCTGATATTTCAGATGCAAAGTAAAGATGGCTCCTAAACGTAGTGTTTACTTTATTGTAAACATTTTTATAATTTCCTTAATTTTTATTAAGTGCAAATGCTTTTCTTATATGATCTGAAATTTGAAAAGGGAAAAAAATGTACCAAAATGTGGATTTAAACCTGGGTCGAAGAGGAATGTCTCGCTGTAGACTGCAACATCCAGGGGGCGTGGATGGATACAAAGCCAACCACTCCCTCTTTAATATACCTAAACCTACTCCTAATCCCAAAACCCACCCATCTCCACCCCTAAACCTACCGTTTTCCAACTCCTAAATGTGGACCCAACGCCCCCTGGATGTTGTGGTATGCAATGAGCCCTACTTGATCGATCGAGTCCAAAGAAATATGAATGAAGATGCGTTGCGCTAAGAAACCCCTTCATATCAATTGTTTGCGCCTCCCAGCAGAGCGCACATGGGCATGCTTGTGCGTGGGCTGCTTCAAAGTTTTAAATTGTTCAACTTTTGCCACTGAGCTCTGTGACGATTACCTGCATGGCTAATAGAAACAGGACATCCAAATATAGCTAGTTTTGAAAACTCCACCTATTTCTCTCTGACTAGCATAGCGCAATCCATAGGATCTCAAGGGCTGCAATGAACCCAGCAGCCAATGCAACGGAAGCCACATCCTGTACGAAAGGGCAATAACTGAAGTCTTTTGTAATTCTGACTAGTCCAATATACGACTTTTCAAAAATGCCTTAGAAAAAGATTTGGGCTATTTAGCAAAACAAACTTGTAGCCAAGCACGACAAGGCAATAAGTTTGACCCGTGTAAATATCGTATCAGCTTTCCAGTGCTGGAGAGAATTCAAGGAATGGAAGACCTGCGAATGGACGCCGAAGTTGTTTTGGTTCTTCTTGAAAGGTGAGTTACACTAGATGTGATAAAGTACACGTTGAAAATGGAGATTTGTCTCCCCACTCGCATACCATGTAAGTTAGCATCAATGATTGTAATGACTTCTATAGTATCTTGTTGCGCCACTTGCGTCACCTATAGATGGGGTAACATTGGTACTGCTTTGTTTCATAGAACCACACTTAAGGGCATACACTGCCTTTAACACGAAACAGCCTATTAGACCTAAAACTGTTCATGGGGTCTAAAAATAGTCAATCACACTTCTGTGAAATCAAACTGCCCACTTAGGAAGCAACACTGATTGACAATCAATTTCACATGCTGTTGTGCAATTGGAATAGACAACAGGTGGAAATTATTGGCAATTAGCAACCACCCCCAATAAAGGAGTGGTTCTGCAGGTGTTCTCACAGACCACTTCTCAGTTCCTATGCTTTCTGGTTGATGTTTTGGTCACATTTGAAAGCTGACGGTGCTTTCACTCTAGTGGTAGCATGAGACGGAGTCTACAACCTACACAAGTGACTGAGGTAATGCAGCTCATCCAGGATGGCACATCAATGCAAACTGTGGCAAGAAGGTTTGCTGTGTCTGTCAACGTAGTGTCCAGAGCATGGAGGCCAGGAAAAACTAGGAGAAAAGCCAGTATATCAGGAGATGTGGAGGAGGCCATAGAAGAGCAACAACCCAGCAGCAGGACCGCTACCTCTGCCTTTGTGCAAGGAGGAACAGTAGAAAGACTGGACCCTGCAAAATGACCTCCAGCAGGCCACAAATGTGCATGTGTCTACTCAAACGGTGAGAAACAGACTCCATGAGGTTGGTATAAGGCCCGAACATCCAGTGGTGGGTCTTACAGCCCAACACCATGCAACCTCATTTTGACTTGTTTTAAAGACATTACATTAGATGTAATGTAATGTCTCAAAATTAAAGTGGAAAAACAGTTGTTTCTCCATTTCAATTTAGAGTGTGACTCCAAATCCAGACCACCATGGGTTAATACATTAATTTCCATTGATAATTTTTTTGTATATATTGGTATAATTAAACAATACCGTCCTCACAAGTAAAAGTGCTGCTGATATGTTATTATATGCTGCAGATATAAAAAAAATTATAAGTATTAAGTAACTGACATTTTAGACACAATCCTCTTGTTATTTGAGGTTTGCCAAACAAAATATATCCAAACAAAGGCATTTCAAAACAAATTGGTTGCAATTGGTTGTACTAATTTAGACAACCTGGAATCTGTATTTAAGCAAATAGGTTTGAATAAATGTTTCAGGATGTGCTGGATGACATACAGTATGCAGCACAAATGCAGTATATTTACGCATTGTATATTCAAAGAGATAGATTAAAACTGCATAAAAACCTGATCAAGGAAATGTACAGTCCATCTGCAGTGCAAACCTAGAAAAGGGAAACTAACTGGTCGCTTATGAACAGTTCATTCATTATGTGTTTCGATCAAGGTTGCCATGTCTGCAACAAAAAAACAACTTGCAAAAAACAAAAACTTGCCTATTGGCCAATCAAAAATACCCCAAATCTAGCAGAATGACCCTAGCCCATACCAAAACTCAAAATATGCCACTTCCATACCTACATTGCATAATCATTTATAATCTGTTTTCATTGAAAAGCTCAAAAGGGCTTCCTACCCGTTCCCCTTCCTCACATAACGTTTAGACCAGCGGTTTTATCACCTGTAGGATGTAAAACATTTAAATACAAGCATTTCCTTTAAATATAATTTGCAAGACATCCAACTTTTAACCCACATAAATAAATACTGCAGCAATAAAAGAAGCCCAGTTCTGCTTGAAAACCATGCCACGTTTTTCCTGTTATTTACAGTACTGTGCAAGAGGCCACTAGTATTTTCTTAAACTGCTAGTGTTTTAGTAAGCAATATCAATAAGATTTTGCCATTAATTGTAATAATCTATTGAGATTTTTGTACGCACAAAGAGTGGGAAATGGTTCTCTTATGACTTTTCCCCAATCATAACTGTAAATAATTCAGAAATTAAGGAAAAATCTGGCTATGTGGCAAAACGGGGTTGCTTAAGCAAAGGTGGGTGAGAAAAAAAAAAAAAAAAAAACAGGCAGCAGCTAAGAATAAAACGTGATGCCTGGTGGTCGGCTGGCATATTCCCAGCTGGAAGAAGAGACATTTATGTGAAGTCAGCATGCATTAACCTCACTAACCATCATGAATTCTATGCCAACAAGCATTCATATTTAACATAAACATCAAGATGCAGCCTTTCCTAGCACCACTCTGATTTTTTGGTCTTGAGCAATGTCATGGTATACAAAAAAATAATACATACATTTTCCTTTCCTATGATCTTGTTTCACATCATAAGTAACACTATACCTGCTCAATCCCACCATAACTGTATCATCATAACTGCTAAACCCCTTCTACCAGTAGTAACTGAAACCGGATAAACAACACAGATCTCACTTTTTCCTTGACTTTTAACTTGAATATGTCACACTCGTATCTACATGAAGAACCAGTGCAGCTGTACAGCAGTCAGTCTGGTCTGATCTGCATGATATTTTGATTGCACACTCATTAGTCCTTTGACTTGTTCTGCTTAAACTGTCAGTTCTGCGTACATATCAAGTACATTTTATCACAAATTGGTTAGATGTCATAACAGTTTTGATATCAAATTACTTACTAACAGACTAAGTGATTAAATAAATTTTTTAGTGCATCTAGATGAGGAATTGCATTATGCAAATGCAATTCAGATTTTGGGGTGTGTTTGTGTTGTCACCTGGTTTGCATAATTGCTTTTATAAATCAGATAAGGTGGTAAAACAAAGACATGCAAATACACAACGCTATCAATTTTAGTGAATTCCCCCATGGCATGTGACTCTTTTGTATTGATTAAAAAGGTCTGAATCGTGACATAGTAGTTGTCCTGACACATGCCTTTTTATGTCCTCTCTCCAAGTTACAGCCACTAATAATAGTCCAAAAATCCTCAAATAAAATATAAAAGAGAGCTTATCAGTGACAACTTTTTAAATCTAACAAATTATTTCATTTCTTTCCTCGCTTCGCAAAGGAACGGTACAAAATGAGTTTTATTAAAACATACTACTACTGAAAGAAGGATTGTTATCTCTGTGTATGACTAAACAGTTCCCTTTCAGTCTGTCACTTCGACGTCACGTCACCAACGAATAGGAATCTCGTTCAAGATGCCAAAACAACTCTGCGTGTATGCAAACACGCCAATGAATTTCATTGGCATACGCTGATTAGGATCAACTGAACCCAATCGCGACGCGAGTATAAGTAGGTCAGCCGATCTAGCGTTCATTAGCTTTTCGCTTCGGAGCTGAACAGTTCATGCGAATGTTCCTGGAGCCATTTCTATTCTGGAAAGGATGGAGAAAGGCTGGTGTTACGGGTTGCAGCGATGGTGGTTCCAGTCGAGTGGCGGTAACAATTGTATTGCACTATCTGCATTGTTTACCGAGCGACCATCTTCCCTGTTGGCTTCAGCCTTTCACAAAAAGAGCTAAAAGAGATCTAAAAGAGGTACGTCTTTTCAAAGACGCTTCCTTCTGGATGTCCCACCATCCGTGCGTTGTTGGATGTGGCCGTTACCTGGCGCCGGCGGACAGTCACGAACACTGTCTAACATGCCTGGGCATTGAGCATGTTAGAGCGGCGTTCGTGGATGGTTCATGTTCCCATTGTGGGAAGATGACCATCTCGGAGTTGCGGACTAGGCTTAATTACATGGCCGGTGGGGAAGTCCCTATTCCTCTTCCGCGTTCTGGTGCTCGCGCTGGCAGTGTCCGCGGAGCTTCTGGTTCCGGGGGAGATAGGGCAAGCCTGACGGTGACAGTGAGGAACTCCCCTCGGGGAGCGCCCTCTGTCACATACGCTCCGACACTGATGGAGTTTCCATTGGGGCAGCCTGGTCAACCGGAAACGGTGCCGGATGTTTCCTTTGGAGTTTGGGCCCGAGGACTCTCAGGTAATCCTTAAACTACGGCCCGTCTACGTGCCCAAGGTTCCTACTACTCCTTTTCGGGACCAGGTAGTGAGCCTCTAAGCGCTGCCCCCGGAGGAGGCAGACCTAACCTTACTGTTGCTGTGTCCCGTCCGAGCATTAAGATGTTACGTAGACTGCATACAGAGCTTCAGGAACTCAGATCAGCTCTTCGTTTGTCATGGAGGCCGGCAGAAGGGGAATGCCGTCTCTAAGCAGAGGATGGCCCACTGTATAGTGGATGCCATAACCCTGGCTTACCAGGCTCAGGGTGTACCCTGCCCCCTCAGTGTACGCACTCACTCAACTAGAAGTGTAGCGTCGTCCTAGGCGTTGGCACGAGTTGCCTCGCTTGATGACATTTGTAGAGTTGCAAGCTGGGCGACCCCCAACACGTTCGCTAGATTTTATAGCCTTCGTGTTGAACCAGTTTCTTCCCGTGTTCTCACCTCTAACAGAGCTGAAGAGCCGGAGTAGGACCTGTTCGGTCGGCTTGGTATCCTTCTCCAGTAATCCTTATCAGCTGAAACTGTGAATCCTCCGATCCCCTCGGCAGTCGGTTGTTGTGGAGCATCTGACGCTAGGCCCTCGAGGCGATGTATCCTGGAGAACCGCTAGAGGGCTGGGAGCCCCTGAGTGTTACCATGAGGATCTCAGGTGGTGAGGTAAGATTCCTTCCCCAGGTGAGGGTTCAATCTCCTCCTTTTCCATATGCTTCTTGTCCTTATTAGTTCTGTCTTACTCTGAAAGAGCATGACTTCTTCACGTCCTTCATTGGACGTCCCAGTGTCCTGTTATAGTGCGGTACTGGTCCATGTGCAGAGTCTGCCTTCCTACAGACCAAACTCAGGGGGTTGGTGACTCTCACATGGGGCTGGAAGGGACAGTTTCTATGGCGCTTTGGTAGGGATCCCTATTCATCGGTCACCGACGTAACGTCGAATTGACTGACTGAAAGGGAACGTCTCGGTTACGTATTGTAACCCTCGTTCCCTGAAGAAGGGAACAGAGACATCATGTCCCGTCGCCATAGAGGCTGTACCGCCGCTAGGGGCCGTAACACCGGCTCGGCTCCTCGGCGAAGACATAATGAACGGTAGATCGCGCCACGTTTGGTTTCAGCTGATCCTAATCAGCGTATGCCAATGAAATTCATTGGCGTGTTTGCATACACGCAGAGTTGTTTTGGCATCTTGAAGCGAGATTCCTATTCGCCGGTCACCGATGTGACGTCTCCGTTCACTTCTTCAGGGAACAAGGGTTACAATACGTAACCGAGACGTTATTTTTTTAGGCTTGTGCAGACCAGATTAAATGGTTTTACAGATAAACCCTGAACAACACAAAAGGCAGGGGTTAATTAATATTCAAATAAAGCATATTGACAGATTTTCTCTCTCTAGCATAACACACAAGTGTTATTTATAGGGCTGGGCCGGAGAATGCTTCCACATGACACACTAGGCTCACATATTTCCAAATAAAGCGAGCCGGATAATCAGTCAGAGAGAATGAGATGTCAGTAGTGACAAACTGCTTCTTGAATTAATAGGGACTTTAAATATGCAGCATTTAGTGCCATTCAAAAAATCTTTTTTGAACACAAGGGGGTGATAAAGAAAGGAAATTATTAATATTCCAGCTTATAGGGCTTATTTATCAATGACAAAATGTCAGAATGACAAAATGCATACAGTATGTGTTCATATCCCTTTTCCCAGCGAGCATTGCTACTGGTGATACACGTTCACTATGAATAGTTGAACAACCTTTTTGGAGCGTTAACAGACGTGTTAACCTCCATGTCCCAGGGACACGGGTGTGAAGTTTCAAAGGAATCTGACGCGTGGCCAGCAACGTTTACAAGGTCAGGACATAGACCTTTGCTCCCAGTCAAACGAGTTTACGCATTAAATGTCTTATACTAGTGCAATAAACAGAGATTAATTGGAAGTAAATTATATTCTCCAGTGCTAAAGTAATGAGCTTTTTATTTTTTAATCATCTTTCTCAGTTTTTAATTAACAGGCTGAGACAATTCCCTTCAAAACCTCTCTCAGTAGTGCTGATTTGGATTTTCTTTACCTTTTTATTTTAATGAATCTACTCTACCTCTAAGATAGTACGGGAAAACAAGCTAATGCCAGGCAGAAATTTACATTTGTGTTTCAACATCACTTCAATTAGAGAAGCTGTGCACAAACAACTGCATCCGAATAAGTAAGCAGAGATGTAAACATTCTTAAATATTAATATACTGCTTTGTGACACTGTTAAACTGCATGAAATTGCACTTAATAAGCTGATGTTACTCCTGATTGGAGCTGAAGTCTGAATAAAATAGGAAAAGAAGCGTTAGGGCTTTACAAGACATACTACATGCTGCTAGTGGCGACATGCCCCAAATAGCACTAATTTTACAAAGATGCTTTTTACTATGAAAAATACTCATTTTGGCATTGCTGAAAAAAAGTATGTTGAACACTGCGGGAACTGCGCTAAAAGATAACACGACCCTGCATAGCGCATAATGCAACCCGTGAATTAATTATTACTTCTCTAAAAACATGATTCTTTCTAGGAGGAATGTGAAAATAATCACTTTACGTTCTGTTGCGACACATATTTACATTTCATTAAACCTTTGTTAAACAAAAAAAATTTTATAATCAGGTTTGAGTAAAGAGCAACTTTGAAAGCACTGTAAATGTATGTTAAAGTGCCCCTATTGTGCCATTTTAAAGGTTGCTAATATTGCTTTATGAGTCTCTTAAAACAGGTTTACATGTATGCTAGGTTAAAAAACACTTTAGTTTTCTCCAAAAATAAATTTAATTTTACTCCATTTCTAAATGATTCGTAAACGACTCGTGTAAAGCAGTTTGAAGAATCAGTCTGTCTAAACCCTGCCTTCCCGTGAGCCCTCACTGCTGTGATTGGTCAGATCAGTATTTTATGATTGGTCCACAGCAGTCCACAGAGCAAGTACCAAAACTATATACGTAAGTTAGCCGGTTACCATGACATGTGCAGGGATGTTACACAACATAACATACACAAATACGTATTTTGAACGACCGCTAGAAAATACAATCATCAATTATTAATCATAATTACAGGTAGACGTTCGGAAGAGCAAGCCGGTCCAAATAAAATGGGCACTGATCCAGCTTTTAAAACCAAGCGTTTGGTGAATGTTGTACTCCCCAAGATTGGAAAAGTAGTCATCAGTAAAATGAGGCGAACACAATAAGAAATTGTACTGCTGAGGTGTTGTTGAAAAAATTAATGTTAACCACTCATTCTTTGTAGATTCATCTTTCAGAAGGGCAT
>JAUMHI010000055.1:14272321-14286847 GCA_032359435.1 Enteromius unitaeniatus
AATAAAAATCAGCCTCTCCGAGGCGCGATGTCACTACCACTGTGTCTGTGTTGGCTCCACCGCGACAATATATATATTATATATATCTTTATAAAATAAAAAAAATCTAAAAATCTTATAAATATATATCTTTACTTAAATAAAACTTTTTTAAATTTCAAGTTACTTGCCATTTCTTTGTAATTGTTTGTGACAATTATTAGCAATTTCTTAGAGAAAACCAACATCTCACCAATTTGTACGTATTTGTATGAGGTGAAAAATTTGGTAATTCGTACAAATCAAATCAAATATTGATTTTGATTAAACCTCACTTGTACGATTTTTAACGATTTGTCTAAACCCCAGTGACAGGTAGGTTTAGGGGCGGAGTTAGGTGTAGGTCAATTCATACGAATTGGCAACTTGTAAAATATGTCCGAATTCCCGCAAGACTGGGCTGGTGATAACTGGTCTATGCCATTTTTTACCCTCAATGTAAAACATTTAACAAAAAAATTAATAGTAAAGGCATGAGATACTTTTAATGTGACCTTCATGTTATACAAGAAAAATCCACAGTAACTTAAAAACACATAAGTTCACAAAACTCCTTAAGGATATAAACACACTCGAAGTTGAAGAAACACCCAATTATGAACAAATCTCTCTCATGAAAAAAAGAGATTACCAGATGCATCTTCTGCTGCTTTAAAGATACCGTGGTTATGATTCAGTACTGGACCCATGAATGGATTTTAATTATGATTTCATAAAGTACCTGAATGATATTAAACACCACAAGCCGAAGAAGCTAAATGGACAGCCTCCCTTTTTCATCAATCATTGAACAGCACATGTCATGTGGTTGACCCCAAGAGATCATTCTCTGCCGGGCAATAATGAGCCAAGCCGCCAATGTATTCACGTAAGTAGGGCAGAGACGGTCCGTAACGAGAGAACTCCTGTCTGCTACTCCCAAGATCCTTCACTTTCCTCTATTCTCATCTACCTCACAAAATCTGTAATTGAGTTTTTCGATCTTTCTGTTTAGCCTGTGCCTTCCTTCACCTTCTTCCAGCCACAGTGATTCACTCTGAGGAGACAATGGGAGTCTGACAAGACAGGCGACAGGTAGCGCAACCAAAAATGATTACAATGCAGACTAACAAAGGAATTGTCATGCGCTTAAAGAATGTAATAGGAGCCCTGGACGAGTCATTTTGGGTACTGATGGTTACAGCTAGTCTCATCCTGCCCAAATGAGAACAATGGTTGAAATGTCCCGTACACAAGAACTTTTCTACCTGTTTTAGTGTAAAACATTCAGCACAGTGCGTGTGTGTGTGTGTACTGTATGTGCGAGGTTGCAGGTTCAGAGCGAGTGCAGTGAATCGTGGCTTAAAGCTTGCTATGTTCACCCATGCACACTGATTGAGCCAGCTTACTGACCTCCCACTGTTATCCGGCCTCTGGGGCCTGCAACAAATAACAAGACGTTTTTTTTCAGAACAATCTGTATGAAAAACATCATTGCTTTGTGTTTGATTAGCAAGACTTCGTGACTGACAGGTTTAGTACAGTCTATCTTCACAAAAGTTTTGTACTCCACATAGGTAATTGTTAACAAAAACTGCAGATGCTTGGGGATGTTTAAATTCCCAGGTTATTCTGTTCCTGGGTGTGAATGTTCAAGTAAAAAAGACTTGCTTTAAATGCTTTTAAAAGGCAACACAGAGCAGTTAAAGCAATAATTTATATATAATGAATATTCTGTCATAATTCGCTCACTGTCGTAGTGTCTTCTCATCATACAGGTTGTATTTCCTCAGTCAGACACAAAATATGATATTATGCACTCTAAAAACAGATGCTTTCACACCCCACATCCTCATCATTAGCAAAGAAAAACGTCTCGGTTATGTATTGTAACACCCGACGAATAGGGATCCCTATGGAAAACGCCATGGAAGCTGCCCCTTCCAGTGTTGTGTGGGAGTCTCCCAAACCCCCAGTGTTTGGTCTCTAGGCCAGGACTCGAACCACAGGATACCAGCACCTGCACTACCTAAGTAACTGTACCACTGGGACGTCTGAGAAGATGTGCGGAGTCTGCCTTCCTAAGGTCCTAAGACAAGTAGAATGTCATGAATTTTCAATGCATATGGAATATTGGAGGTAATTGAACCTTCATAAGCAACTGAAATTCCTGGGACTTTTTTTTTTTTTTTTTTAACCATGAATTCACATGAGTAATTTTTAAAGGTATACTCACGGCCCTCTAGCTGTTTTCAGTGATTCAACACATCGAGGGCCTGGCGCCAGATGTCTGCCTGCAAAGCGCTGCGTGCTAATACCCAGGACAAAGCTACACTTCTTGTCAAGTGAGCCTGTACACTGAGGGGGCAGGGCACACCCTGTGCTTGATAGGCAAAGGTGATGGCATCCACTATCCAGTGAGCCATCCTCTGCTTGGAGACGGCATTCCCCTTCTGCCGTCCACCGTGACAGAAAAAGAGCTGGTCTATGGTCCTGAAGCTACGTGTCCGGTCTACGTAGCATCTGAGTGCTCGGACGGGACACAGCAACAGTAGGGTTGGGTCTGCCTCCTCCGGGGGCAGCACTTGGAGGTTCACTACCTGATCTCTGAAAGGAGTTGTAGGAACCTTGGGCACACAGCCGGGCCGAGGTCTCAGAGTTACCTGGGAATCCTCGGCCCCAACTCAAAACGAACTCGAAAACGCCTGCAGGTCCCCCACCCTCTTGATGGAGGCCAATGCGAGCAGGAGAAGAGTTTTCATTGAGAGAAACTTTAACTCAACTGCTGGCAAAGGCTCAAAAGGACCCTCCCTCAATGCTCTTAGCACGAGAGAGAGATCCCAAAAGGGTACAGTAGGGGGCCGAGGAGGATTTAACCTTCTGGCCTCCCTGAGGAACCTGATGACCAGGTCGTGCATACCCACGGACCTGCAATCGACAAGGTTGTGTTTTGCAGCGATGGCAGCCACGTAGATTTTAAGGGTGGAGGGAGACAGCCTTCTCCTTGCCCCAGAGCTAGACGTACTGCTAACAGCTCGAGGCAATTGATGTGCCAATGCAGATGGGGTTCCGTCCACACCCCTGACACTGCATGCCCGTTGTACGTGGCGCCCCACCCATTGGTAGAGGCATCTGTGAAGCCAACTGCATGCCTGGAGACCTGCTCTAGGGGCACTCCTGCCCAAAAAAAGGCCCAGTCTGACCACGGGGCAAAGGTTGCACGGCAGGCCGGTGTTATCTGAACCCGGAATGTGCCGCGTTTCCACGCCCACCTCGGGACTTGATCGTGAAGCCAGTGCTGAAGCGGTCTCATATGGAGCAGTCCCAGCGGTATGACCGCTGTGGCTGCAGCCATATGCCCCAGGAGCCTGATTCAAGCAGTTCAGCACCGACTGAGAGCGTTTGTGCTGTTTGTGCGACCGAGGCCCAGTTGACCGGAAGGCCCAACAGGCTGAGGTTTTATAACACCAAGTCCCTGTGTTCGCACAACTGAGCCTGGATTGTGCTAGTATCAGCCAATCGTCGAGGTAGTTGAGAATGCGAAGCCCTTTCTCCTTGAGTCAGGGAAGCCTCCACTACTTTGGTAAATACACGGGGCGACAGGGAGAGCCCGCATGGCAGAACGCGGTACTGATATGCCTGGCCTTCGAACACGAACCTCAGAAATGGCCTGTGGCACGGAAGGATTGAGACATGAAAGTACGCGTCCTTCAGGTCTATGGCTGCAAACCAATCCTGGGGACGGATGCATGGGAAAATGCGTTTTCGGCTTCAACATCTTGAACGGAAGCCTGTGAAGGGCTCGAATCAAGACTCGCAGATCCAGGCTTAAGCGGAAAATGACTCATTCACAAATGCTGCCTTAGCGTGCTCGATGCCTAGGCTCCTAAGGCAGTGTCTGTGACCATCCGCCGGCGCCAAGTAGCGGCCATACCCAAGATCGCACGGGTGGTAGGACATCCTTAAGCGCACAGTGGAGATGGACGCTGGGATCACAAAAGCCGGTAGTGCAATGCAGATGTGTCCGCCACTCGACTAGAATCACCGCCGCTGCAAACGCTGTGACACCAGCCTTCTCCGTCAGGTAAGCAGAGTAAGGAACTGTCGCATGTAGCTCGGCTCCGAAGCGAAAAGCTAATGAATGCTTAATCCGCTGACCTACTTATAATCGCGCTGCGATCAAGTACCGCTTGATATTAATCAGCATATGCCAATTTCATTGGCGTGTTTATATACACGCAGAGTTGATTTGCCATCTCGAAGCGAGATTCCTATTCATACCAATATTCACCCATAAACACCCAAAAATGCACTTCAGAAAGGATTTTTCATATGTTTACATATTTTGAAACTTGACCTTTATTGCATATATTTTGTAATTTACTCTATATATAAACTTTGCCCTTATTACATATAATTTATATATATATATATATATATATAATAGTTCTGCCAAAAGATTAATCACATCCAAAATAAAAGTTTTTCTTTACATAATATATTTGTATGTACTGTTTATATTTATTAAGTATATATAAATACAAACACATGCATGAATATATTTAATGAAAATATGTTATGTTTATATATTAAATATATTTACATATAATATCAAATATAGGAGAATAAGTATATAAATGCATTTACATCAAAACATCAAAATATATATTGTATAGTGTTTTAATATAAACATAATAAACACAGCATCAACACATATATTATGTAAAGAAACAACAAAGAAATAAAAACTTTTATTTTATTTTTTACTTTTATTTTAATCGTTTGACAGCACTAATATATATGTGTGTGTGTGTGTGTGTGTGTGTGTGTGTTTCATGTTTATTGTGAATAATCATTTATTTATTTTTATATATTTAGAGCGTGTACAGTACTGTAAGTATTGAACGAGTCACCATTTTTCTCAATAAGGTGTTGCTGATGTGAAATTTTCCCCAGATGTTGGTAACAATCCAATTAATCCAAAGCAAAACAAATAATTTCCGAAATAGGTTTTGTATAATAAAGGAGAATTACACAGGGAAAAAGTATCGAAAAGCTTTGATATGACTATTGAATGCAATGATTTTAATTTTAGTTTAACTAAGGAACATTTTGGCAAATCTTACTAGGTACAAGGCAACAAGGCTATAAACCTGGGTATCATGTGCATAGCTCAAATCTCATTATTTGACATTTACAGAACAAGCATATACATGCTGAACAAAAGTGATGCAAGAACTGAGCCTTGTGGTACTCCATGTCATGGACATCCACTTTGTGCTCTCCTATACTCACACAATATCAAATATAATATAAAATATTCTTTTATTTTAAGAATAAAAACAAGATTTTTCTTTCATTGGTGTAATATCTCTTTAAGCTCAGACGTTCTACATAATAACCCTTTATGAACCTAGCACAAAGCACATAATGTTAAACATTAAACCCTAATAATCAGGTCTCATTTATATCAAAATCTTACACCTCGCTGGATCATTAATATCCTCCCTGGACTCCGTTGATGTTTTTTTTTATTGTGAATGAGCAGCAAAACCCATTGAAAGCACAGTTGAGTCACGTTTTCCCTTATAGTTTGTGAAAGCCCTGGAGTATCAGTCAGCCGCGTTTACTTCCTCCTGGTTCACGTGCGTCCTTAACCTGCCACAATTGATTGCCTTTCATCCAAGGAAGCATGTATTGCCATTCACTCACGCTTTACGGGGGAGTCAAGGCAGTGCAGAGTTGCTAAAGGCAAAAGACAAACCGATTCATGTAAATGTATAAATATATGAATGCAGAAGCTCTAAAAATAGACTTGTTTTTCCCTGCAAAACCCATTCATTTGAGACAGGCTCCTTTCACTGGGGAGAATCTGTTTACAGAGGCACTTCCCATCTCATAAGACAATACTACACATTTGGTAGGAATGTGTAATGCATATTTATTGTTTATCACTATGGTCTAATTTTCTTCTCTATAAAAAGTAGGTGATATTAAAACCCCAGATTTATATGGTGGACATAATTCACAAAAGACACTCTGAAAACACAAAATCACGAAAACTTAGAATAGCGATTTGCTGATTACATATAAATGGTTGCCATTTTGTAAAATAGACAATGAAATGAAATAGCACATTAGTTTTGTACTATGACCAATCAAACTGCCTGTGAGGTTATGATAACAGCTCCTTTATCTTCTCTTTAGGGATATTAAATGGGTTCAGTAGAACTGACAAATATTTTATTATAGATGAACTGGATTTTGTGAGTAAAATAGGAAGGTTTGTGGTTGCCCTCAAAAGGAAAAAAAATGCCATAGAGATTTGATGTGCGATGGTTATGGACATCAGCATGATGATCAAGGAATGCGACGTGAAGCGAAAGCTGAATGCCTGATGCCATGTGGAGCGATTCTAGGCTGAATCCTATACAATACACCTATAACAGGATCTAGAAAATGAACACAATATTCTTGTCAAGAAGACAGATGAGGTCCATCTGGTGAGGAAGAGGAATCCAATTCTCTTCCAAGTCATGATACATGCTGTCAAAGCCTCAGTGGTTCTGATTCCAGCTTGAGAATGGGCCCTTTCCAGCTCCAGGTGACTGACTGTGCCATCAAGGAGAATATCAATGTGATGCAAGATGTAATCATGATTTATGACTAGAATTCAGGATAAACTGTAAGCTGAATTAGTCATGTCATGTTTGTGGTGCAGACTGGTTAATTTGTATTCTTGAATATATAGATAGAATCCCAAATGGTGGAAAGATTTACCGTAAAAAAACGCAAGTTAAATAATATTTAGTTTTTTCCTCCTTAATATTTTAAGCTAAAAGGCATTGCATTGCAACAAAACCAACGGAATATTTTGCATCAGAATGTTAAAAAATAAAATATTTACACTTAAATTTTTTTTATTTTTTTTTTTATTTAAAGATATATTTAATTTAATGATATGATGATTAAAACAAAATCAGTATATTGTAAACATTCCTCATTATAATAATTATTATTAATCTAATGTATTTTTATTATATTATTATTAATGGTTTTAGTTACAATAATTATGAAGCGGAAGTACAAAACTACATCCAATTGTGCAAATTTGGAGTTATTAGAAAGTATAAGTTATACATAAAAACACCAGTATTCCCTTAAAACAGTTGATGTGAATAAGAAGCTTTTGATAAACCGAGGAGCTGCACCAGTCAAACCATATGAAAAGCTCTGCATATCACTGGCCAATACGCGAGGGTGGCACAAAAGATGCCTTTACTCTAAAAGAAGCACATGAAAGCATGTCTGGAGTTTGTCCTTGACGTGCCCCTGAGACCAGCTATGGTTTAAAAAGAGAACATAGAAGAAGACTTATAAGTACCTGACAGTTCACAGTAGAGTATAATGTCAAAACAGGAATATTTCATAAACATTCCGCTCATTCTCTTCATGGATGTACATTTTGCCACTAGCTCCTGTCAGTGCTCAAAGACACATAACCAGAGCTGTTTCCACTAACTGCAATATCACAATTCAGTGGCCACAAATTTATTTTACTTCTGGATGCCACCCATGTCTTAGTTGGACATTTCTTTGCGTACATAGTACCATTTACACGTTTGGGGTTGGTCTAATATAGTTCCAGGTACTATCGGTGATGTTAGTGTATGCTCACTGGCTAAACGCGTATTAAAACTTATCTCTTTTATAAACTGCATTTACCTGAAGACTTTGTCTATGACGTTTTCTGCTTCTATCAGCATCAATGACATGTAGCACTGCCAGTTAACTTTCCATTCTTTCAAACGCTTGACGTATATGTCGACATTCCATGTCCATTCTCGTGAAACCTGCGAGACACAACATAAACACAGCTTCGATCACAGCGTCCTCCGTCCTCCTGTTGTTTAAGTTGTTATTTTTAACTTTTTCTTGTTAAAACGCTGCGTCAGTACACAATGCGTTCCACCTGCACAATTTGTTCTGAGCATGCATTACATAGTAGAAAATGTCAGTTTCGCTACACTACTATTGGTATCTTGACGGCCAGGTGGCACAACTGGAGGCATATTCTGTAGACTAGATTGTGTTTTTCATTTAACAGTTCACGGCAGGTGTATTTTGATGTTTTGTAATGCAGCTTACGCTATGCCCCTTTACGATTTATTGCTGTATGGCTTTAGGCCTACTTAACTTGACGTGTTTCGATCTGAGGTCAGCAGTATTGTCAAAGACGGTTCATGTCTAAATGAGGAAAATATTCCCTGGAGTGTATCACAGGCCAGTTAAAATCAGATAAATTCAGCCTTGATAAACATAAAAAAGAATAAATAAAAAGAATAAATAATTCCATGCCATCTAAGTTCATGTCTTCATGAGGCTCATGTCATGACATTCATGCTGTGTTTGTATTTTATTTAATTTTATTGTAAAACAATTAATGAATTTATATCAGTGCAATAAATGAACACACTTGAAATGAGCTTCCTTCAGCTATAATAAAGGGACCTTATTGCTTATTTTAAAAGGAAAAGATGTTTCATTGTGGTTTCCTGAAACTTGAATTCTTTGACCATAACAGGACACAGCACATTATTTTGCTAGCATTTAGTCTTCTGTAAATGTCTTGCAGTCTGTAATATAACGCCTATCTCTGTTGAACACCATGACGGAGCTGATGAACACAATAAGAGATCAAAGTAGGTATTTTGGGCCTTGCAAAATTAATCTCAAACCAAAAGCAATTATTTCGGTCCACTTTACTTGCTCAGCATAAATGTGTCTAATCAAATGCAGTCACACACTTCACAATTACTAAGGGTCAATGCCTATCGTTAATGTCCCTGGGTGCATTTTTTTGGTACTATAACCAGTCAGCGGCATGCACATCAGAAGGGTCTAATAAGCATTTACTTCTCTCATCTTCTCTCAGTTTGGAAAGTACTTCTAGCACTAACAGGATTAGAGAAAAAATTTCATTGCCCAGGCACAAGCGAAAGCCTTGAGGTGCCTAACGCTGTTTGTCTGTGATCGTCAATATGCCCTCAGGGAATTAGTACTGCAGCTGGATGGGCGTTCATTACATCAATAATATTGATAAGGGAAACAGGCATTTTTAAGCCCTGAACGTATGCAAGAAAGCGATCAATCATAGTTTTTGAGGAGGAAGTGAGCGTGGAAAACATGTTTAGGACATGAGGCATTCATATTTTCTCATCCTCTCCGGACTTTGGTTCAGCTGAAGTCTAGGAGTAATTCTGGAATGTCACTGTATTGATTTGACACAACTGTGTGACTTCTGAATGCTTGTAGAGTTGTGTTAAACATTTGCAACTTTTAAAAGCCAAAAAAAAAAAACAGTTTAGTAAATTGCTCTATTAAACTTTATAAGGTAAAACAAAAATCCCCAGCCCAACTGTTATCTTCTTTCTGTAAAGATTTACATTTTATTGACTTTAATTTGGATGCCTACCAAATTAAAACCTCCAAAATCAAACCACAACTGCAAATGCAAAAGTTATGTAAAAACTATTTTAATGTCCTTATGCAGGTTAAAGCTGTTTTGTTGAACTGACACAGAAAAGCTCCAGTATGAATACTGTGAAACTTCCACAATGTTCATACTGGAGCTTTTCTGTGTCAGGCGTATCAGACAGAGACATGAAACATTTCTTAAATATTATTAAATATGAATTTCAAGAAATACACAATATCGATAAGATACGGATATAAGTGAAGGAAACACAGCCTTCTGGCTGACTGTTAAACATAAGGATTTTGTAGCCACAACCTACTGGGCGAAGGAGACCCAGTAGGAGCACAGTCAGAGCTACTCTGCTCTAGGTCCGACTGTGGGGCAGGAGGACTCGGGTTCACCTTGTCATGGGGGAACCACTTAGAAAGTGCACGGATCCTGTGGGAATGGCGCAGCAAGCCGGCACTCGGGGGATTAACCCGATGCGCTCCTCTGAGGAACCTTACGATGAGTTGGTGCTTCCTGAGGGACGCACCCTCTACTGCATCGTGGTATGATGCTATGGCAGTAACATACATTTTGAGAGTCAAAGGGGACAGCCTGCGCTCCAACTTCTCCTGCAGGAGGGAAAGCACAACTGCAATCAGGCATCTCTGTGGACCCCATGTTAGAGCATAGGCCTGCCTTGTTGAAGGGGCCCTAGACTGAGAGACTGAGTGTTAATCATGGCTGCTGGAAGGCCAGAGAGGTCCGGGAGGGCCAGTATGGTGCTACCAGCAGAACCTGCTCCCCGTTCTCCCTCATCTTGTACAGGGTCTGTGCGAGGAGGCTAACTGGGGGAAAGGCGTACTTGGGCCCTAGAGGCCACCTGAAAGCCAGTACATCCCTGCTAAGGGGCGCCACTGTGAGAGAGTAATACAGCTGGCAGTGGGAGGACTCGGGGAAGGCAAAGAGGTCTATCTCTGCCTTGCCGAAGTTGTTCCAGATCAGCTGGACTACCTCGGGTTGGAGTCACCATTCTCCAGGGGGGGTGGACTGTAGTGAGAGCTGATCGGCCACACGGTTGAGTGACCCTGGAATGTGAAAAGCGTGCAGAAGCGTAGACCACCTTGTTGATTTATGTACACAGCGTCAACCTTGTTGATTGTAGGCCACCTTGTTGATTGATGTACACGGACTGTGTTGTCCGTGCGGACCAGCACGTGCCAGAGGCGAGTAAACTACCGCATCCAGAAGCGCACGACCGGATACAGATTCCAGAGAACGCCTTTTCCCCCGGATTTCCCAGAGAGGACCTCTCGTGGCACGCCATGCACTGGAATGCAAAAGGCTGGCTGCTCTTAGCCTTTAAAAAAGCTACCAGCTCGCGGGGTTCATTAGTCAGCCACCCAGTCCTTGCTGACGAGAGAGCATGAACTCGGCAGGAACTCTTTTTTCCGGATTTCTCCATTCTTTTACAGACCCGTACAGACCCGAACAATGGCATTCACTGCAGCGAGGCGCCGAAGAGAAAAGCTGCAAGTGCTTTAAATCCGAGCCCTCTTATACTCACGTAGTGATGAGGTGCACCTGGCTGTAATTAAATGCACGCCAATATTCATTGGCCTTTTCTTATTACTCAAAGGTGATTGGTCTCTCATGCGAGTTCCCATATGTAACATCGGAGTGACTTGACTGAAGGGAAACTGCAGTGATTTGTATACATAGGCACGTTTTTCAGTTTTGCAGAAATGTTTGTAGACACATACTTATTTTCAATGACCCTAGGTTGCATAAAAGTGTAGAGAAAGAGTGCAGCAAAAATGAAGGACTTGCTCTAGACTTTAATTTAAAGAGATGTAATACATTATGTCTGGAAATGTTTACTTATTTAACACTCACAATATTGAATGAATTGGGACTGCACCAGATTTAACTGTATATACTTCATGTTAATATTGTACTTGTTGCTTAAAACAAAATAAATAGTTAATGGGGAATAGTTACTTCCATTAAATACTACATAAAATATACATACCACACATTTAATAAAATAATTAATTAAAATATTTAGCATATTTAGCAGTTTATTTACTCAACCAGACATCCACATTATCTCTACTGTAATACAAGATCTAATTTAATTGTTTTTACTTTCCTTGTTTGTTATTCTTGTGTCCGTCCTACATTGCTGTTGTGGTCTGGAAGATTTCCTGCTTCTCATACTTTCAGTAGATCATCCCCATTCCCTCAGACAGTAGTAAAATGCTCTCAAGATCCAAACCTATTATCCCATAATGCACCTAAAATCATCTTCCTCCCTCAGGCCTCGTCCTCCACCACAGCTCTAATTCCATGCTGACTTTGGCAGATGCAGCACCTCGCAGTAATGAGTGAAGGAAGCCAAGCCAAATAAGACACACTTTTAATAATTTTGGCTGAGGATTAAAGCGTATTTATGTTCTATTAACTGGTCGTTCCACCCACAGTGAGATAAAGAGTGGGCTGAACTGAGAAAACAACAGCATTGTAATTGACTTTAAAGGATAGCTTGTCATGTAATGTTGTAAAACCATTCACTACCACAAATACTAGTAGAAATCGATTTATTACCCTGCATTTAGCTCCATTGCACAGAAAATACATCGATATTTGCCAACTGAGAAATTAAAGTGCAGCAAAATCACTTTTTATTTGAACATCTCTACTTTTTTATATAAAGTATATAGAACTTTTTCAATGTCTCTCATCAGTAAAACACGATAAGTAAATCATGCAATTGTAATTATCCTTTTACAGGACTCTAGGGTCCATAACCGTATCAGTGGGTTGAACTGGGAAGTTTTTTCCCACTCTGCTCTAGAGTCTGAATCTCTATAAAAGCATAGAGACAGAGGAAGTCAACTGCGAACAGTCCTGTCGCAGACAAATGCAACCTATACTTTCAGCTTAAAGGCATTTTGACTTGCTGTCTAAATGTTGTGACTCCCATGCACATATTTGCATTATTACATTGAGACAGATGTGTAGCTGCATATGTACTTTCTTAAAACTTTCAAAAAATAATTACTCTAAAGAGCTGTTTACACTTGATCTGACTCAAACAAATGCACTTTTCTGTCTCACTTTAATTTAGTTGACTGCTTTTTCGAGTGTATTTTTCTGCAAACTTCAGTGCAAAGTCACATGTGCTGCCTTCAATTAATTTAAATAAATAAATATTGTGTATTTCTATAGTTCATGAATATGTCAATCTAATTTGCCACCTCATATAGAGTGTAGTTATTTTTAGGATGAAGTGACCTAGTTCCTACCTGTATAATATACTTTGACAATGAACTTCTAAAAATGACTTCACCCTCACCCGGGCAGCCTGGCCCTTGCTCCTGAGTTATGCTGGAAAAAAAAAAAATCATTTCCAGATAGTGTGCCGCAGTTCACAGTGATAACTTCCTCGTGGACTCCAAATGATTTCAATAACTGATTTATTCACTGGATATGAATCAAAAAGAGTTGCTTAACCATCTGCTCACCTCTGCTAAAGCGTTTGTCATGAGTTCTGCTGTTAAACCCTCAGATGAGATTAATGGAAAGGGGTGTTGGAAATCTGATGCTGTGAGATATAATTTCACGCTTTGAGGAATGTTGCAGGTTCACATAACTAAAGGATTTAAGTGCAAGATCCCTGTTTTTCATCGTTAAGTCGCTCCATTTGCTCTGCATCTGCAGTGGTGTACCGCACCAGGACTGAGATGAATCCACATGTTCCCAACGTGAAAAAGCTTTGCAGAATACAAACTAATGAACTGAGGTAATATGTGAGGAAATGTGCAAAGTGATGGTCACCACGTGCACTTACACTAATCTAACCTGTCCTTCAGGCAACACAAGTGATATAGCTAATATATTACATACTGTATTACAAACAAGCTATTTTTCGACCAAGGTTAGAGTCAGGGGTTATGTATCTATATAGTGTAAGATATAAGGATTCTAGCGTATAAGGAGAGATAAGCATTCTATGACTGCTGAATGACTTCATAGGAACAACTGTGAGTCAAAGATTTTAAATGTGTCCAAAAAACGGCCATAGACCCAGAGCTCTGTCAGAGCCAATTTTTAATAAATACATTATTTATGGATTAAATCCTCAAAAATTGTACTACATTGTGTCGTTAGGATTTTTTAAAGAGAAATGGACTGATTGAACTTGATAGTTGTTTTTTTATTTAAAGGAATAATATATATATATATATATATATATATATATATATAGGGCCGATATTGGTGTTAACGTGCTGCGTTAACGTGAGACTCTTATCGCGTGCTAAAAATTTTTTTTGCCGTTAATCTATTCACAAAGTTGTTTTGGGAGCTGGGTCTATACTATGTCACTAAATCACCAAGTAAGTCTGTGAAACAAAACATCCGAATAGGGTTTTACTTTTAGTCATTATTTAGGTAGCACACATATTTTGAACGCCTTTGGCAGAATTCAAATGAGCCATTTTAATCTAGATTAAAAAATGTATCTATGCCCACCTCTAATATATATTTGTCAAACAGTTTAGTTTTACCATTTTTGAATCCATTCAGACAATTTCTGGGTCTGGCAGTAACACTTTAAGCTGTAATTTAGCATAGACCATTGAAACTGATTAGACCATTATCATCACATTCAAAAATGGAAAACTATTTAAATATTCAATAATCTATGCTAAGATACAGCTAAAAGTGTCACTGCCAGACCCAGAGATTGGCTGAATGGATTCAAAAATTTGGGGTTCAGACACACTCTCTATGTTTAAATCTAGATTAAAGATGCATCTTTTTAGCCAAGAATTGGAAATTCTAATTGGAAAAAACTTTTCCTGCAGTTATATCTGATCAGATGTCATTTTTAATCTTTTAGCTTTGGTTTAACAAATCTTAATTTTCTTAGTTTGAACAGCAGCTATGCTAATTTTGTTCCTGTTTGTTCTGTTTCTACCATGGGATTGTCATCCCGTGGTAACTAGGATTTCACAAGCTCCAGTTTGGATCCAGAACAC
>JAUMHI010000055.1:14286947-14332072 GCA_032359435.1 Enteromius unitaeniatus
TACATGTACAAGCTACTACTACATATACTGTAAAACATTACTTTGGTGTAAAGCTGCTTTGCAATGATATGTATCATTAAAAGCGCTATTCAAATAAATTTGAATTGAATTGAATTGAAAACATGGTAAAACTCATCTGTTTAACTCTAAAGGAGTTGGAAAACTTGTCTTTTTCTTTAAAATGCAGAGTTCCTTTAAAAAAAAAATTAAATAAAATAGTTTGTTTTAATTTTTATTTAACTGTATATGATCTCATTTTCCTTTTACAGCTCTTGACGAAATTAATAAATACATGGGCATGTGTACAAATCTTTTGAGCATTTGAGATGAAATGCAAGATTAGTTATAACATCACACAATTTGGTTGAGGTAATTTAAGCTATAAACTAAACTTGCAATTTTAAGACATGCATGAACTCATACATTTTAAGTTGAAACAACACATTGCTAATTATTATAATGTTGCCATTTATTTTTACAGTGAGATGGATACAACATTGCCATGGATAAGTAAATAAGACTAAATAAGGAAAAATCAGAAAGCTAGATGGCATGACTGACGACTTAAAAAACTATTCCAAAAAGCACTATAGTATTTATTTTTTTATTTTATGTAATTTATTTATTTTTGCTAATATGGTGGCTGATGTTAACAGAGATGACATGGCAGCTGCATCTCATCCTATACATGCTGCGTTGAGCTCACTGTGCCTCCTGGTAAGGTTATGTACATGACATTTACAGTACTTGGAAAAACCATACACATAATCTAGATCAATGACAAAATGAAGGGCAGAAGACAAATTTCTGTGTTAACCTATAGGTCACCCCACTTGGGATGAACCATGTAACCTTTATGTCACCCCCCATACTTTGTCTCCCATCTAGGCTGCATTAGATGAGTTGCTGAGTTCATAAATTGCATTACCTGGAAGGGTTAGGTCAGCAAGGAACATTTTACTGAAGAGAGAGTAAAAAACTAGGGCCTAAACAGGTGGTACAGATTCACAAAGTGCGCAGATCTCAAGGGTGCATGACTGCTCGTTTAATAGCCTGTTCCAGACTCGCCTTTTAGCACCTTGCACTTTTTCATTTGGATTTATGGATCACCAGTAATCTCAGGCTGGACTTAAGCTCCGCGTTAGACTGCAGAGAGTGCATATACACTTTTAAGTTCTTAAAATTAAGCAATTTTTCCACAAAATGAAGAGGTGAGCTTGTGTACTTCTTGACAAGACTGCCTGAATTACTTACAGAAGGCACTTTAGGGTGATCAAAGGTGTGTTTAGAACTGAGAAAATACTGTCACCATTTAAGAGCTTCAGTAAAGCACTAAAATCCACAATTATAAATTCAAACGGATGAAAAACATTTCTAATATTTGACATAAGCATCTCTGAATGTTTAAATTCCAGCTCTGAATATGTTACCAGCTCTCTTTGCGAGTGAACTTTTAAATACAAGGATTAATGATATGTTTGGCTGATTTATTTTCCAGACTGTTAGAAGCATTTGCTAGATGGGATTCTAGACGCTGTTTCAGGATTATGCAACACATCAGGTCAGTGAAGAGCTCATTTGACAAACTCTTTACAGTAGTGTCGTGCAAAGAAGAGGAAAGAGGGAAAAAAAGAGCAGCTGTACACGTGTATATCACTCAATTAGCATGTGCGCTATGACCTCCTGTACATTCGCCCAAGGGACAAGTCACAGAATTCCACTGTATATATCTTTCTCTCTTGCTCTCTTTCCCTCCCCCCTTTCTATCTCTCTCTCTCCTGAGATTTCAACTTTTATCTCTAGATACATCGTTAGTGGGCACAAACATCTTTGTGCACAGACATCTTTAATACAGTGTGAGGAGCCAAATTAATTCTGCTGCCATTTTATCAGCTCAGCGGTTTTATCTGCGCTTTTATCTCTCAAAAAGGAAAAGATTTGAGTTAAAACCTAATTAAAATCTGTAGATATTTGTCATTGCGCATTAACTGAGCGCAGCGGGTGGGGGGGGGGGTCTCAAGGAGATTGGTAACAGTCACCCAGGTAAATATATAAATAAATAAAGTACTGTACTAGAGCAAAATTAAATATGCAAAATATTATAAAATATATATTATTTTATACACATTTTTTTTTTCTTTTTGCTTTGTCACGCCAAGCATTATTTATACTGAGAAAGATTCAGAACTCTTGAGTTTAATTTTTTGGTTACTAGACAAGATTAGATTAACACAGACAAGTTTGAATATAGGGAAGAATCTGGATAACCTAAACAAAGCAAAAGTCTGTTTTAAAAAGGAGGTGTTTACCCCTTTAGCCCAGTTATTGTTGTTTTAATAGTATGTTGACTTTGGTATTTTAGATGTGGAGTTAGCTTGTGTTGCTAAATGTAGACAGTGGTGTAAAAAGGTATGGGTGGTATAGCTAGATGTTTAGAAACAGACAACAAATAGCATGTCTCTTTCGCATGCTTTGGAAAGTCACAGAAATCTGTGTGTTGTATAGTTGTTTCAGTGTTTGAGAGGGAACATGGATGCTTCAAAGGGGAAACGTGCCACTAATGTCACCTAGTGAAACTACAAATGTTTCAAAACCATCATGCACTCATATGGCATCTTACTATTTTATCAGTTGTGGTCGTAAAAAAATTTTTCTTCCACATAATACGTCAGCCAAGATCCCAAACAAGACAATGTATTTTTGCTTTAAAAATTGTTAAAAATTTTACATGCAAGTGCAATTTTTTTTCTTCCATAAATTATTGTTGGTATATGTTGGTGATATACTGTAAAGCCAATTTTACCGTGAACAATTTTACACAATGTGGATAGTAAAGTTCATTCAGGAAAAAAAAAAACACCTTCAAAGTACAGTTAGATTTTTAGAGTGTCTCTCTTTTGAGTATGTCAATTAATATTTATGCACCAACTACATAAAAAATGTTGAGCCTTATCATAGTCAGGTCTTTTTATTGTGCTTTTTTCAAAGATGATTTAAATTAAAAGAAAGAGGAAAATAACAGAGCTAATTTAAAATTCATCAATTGAAAATCTTTTTCAGCGGTAAAGCAGCTCTACAGAAGACAGTGTTGTTGTTTAGATTGTTTAGCTCGTTTTCAATGTTGTTTGACAATCGTGCCATAATTCAGCTTAAGTCAGTTCAAAAGTGATTCATTTCAGTTCATTAACAGTGTGGATGTTGCAAAGTCAGTGTGATTATCCAGCTCAACTCAGTTTTGTTCACATTTTGTGTCAATGCAGTTCAGTCAATACTGTTACTGAATACTAATAGTCTAGTCCAAACCGTACCAGCCAAAAGCAGCATTGGCAAGGAATAAAAACTCCATCAGGTCACAGCAGTGGTCAAAAAACAGTAGGTGCAAGAGAAATAACCCCTAAAAGATGCACTTAATCTGATTTCATGTGGTACAAGACTAATGAAATCCTTAGGCATGCTCATCAGAGAACAGACTTCAAAAATTCCCTGAACAAATCTCCAGGATTTGCCGGGTTATATGGAAGCAGTCTTCTGGACCTCTGCTAGCTTTCTGCAGAGCTCCAGCTGATTGTGTTCAGAGGAGCTTTGTCATGTTGAGTGACTTTCGGCAGACAACTCGCCCCCAGGCCCACTGACTGAGTCTAGCTTCAGATATATCCTGGCATCAGCAGTTGGCTCACACTAACAGTAAAGCTTCCCCATCAGCCGAGTCTTTCCCTCTCATGGGTTGTACGTTCCTTTTAAAGTTTTTTGGAACAGCCGGTTCTAAAAGATTATGTCCTTGAACAGATTGGAAGATTTCTGCTTTAATTGATGAATGATACAGAGAGTGCGAAGTTGGTAGGTATGGTCCCAGTCTTCAAATGTGACTGGCTGAATGGCATTTTAAGGGCTGATATAGTGCAGCAGTACTGGGACCTTGTAGTCTGTATCACTGTGTTTTTGTGTTTGCTCATTCCGAAAGTGTAACATCTCTGTTCCCTCCTTCAGGGAATGTGGGTTATGTTTGTAACCTATACATTACCCTTTCATTCAAATCACTTTGATGTTACATATGGGAACACCAATGGAACAGGCCACGACATTATGCAGAAAACCCCTGCCGACAGGTGAGCTATTTTTCAAATTTATCAGCAGAAAGTCTACACATAACCTTCCTAACAACCTGGGGGCCAGATTGGGGCCCCACAAGGCTGCCAGTTGTACTGAAGCAGGTGGTTGGGGGAGCGGAGCACATGACAAAACACATAGTTTCTGCATGTGGAATTCAGAAAATTCAATATATCGATAAGATTATGGATATGATTGAAGGGAAATACAGCCTTCTGGCTGACTGTGGAATATTGAGATTTGTAGCCACAACCTACTGGGCGAAGGAGACCCAGTAGGAACACAGTCAGAGCTACTCCGCTCTAGGGCCGACTGCGGGGCAGGAGGAGTTAAGGGGAACACAGAGATAAGGCGCACCTATTCCGTGGGAATGGCGCAGCAAGCCGACACCAGCTGGACCGAACTCTAAGCACTCTTTGTCAACAGAGAAGGTTTGTAGGTCCCCCACCCTCTTGATGGAAGCCAATGGAGTCAGGAGCTAATGCAGTTCCTCTGCAAGAGGAACACCAGTCGATGAACAGTTTGTAGGTCCAGGATGGGTCTCAGCCCACCACTCTTTTTGGGCACGATGAAGTAAGGACTGTAAAACCCTTACCTCATCTCGGCTGGAGGGACAGGCTCAACTGCAACCTTCGCAAGTAGGACTGCAACCTCTGCATGCAGGACAGCGGCATCGCTGTCCGAGTGGACAGTGGTATAGCGGATGCCGCGGTACCTGGGCCTGCGCCTGGTGAACTGAATCACATAGCCGAGGCGTACCGTCCGTATTACCCACCGCGAGGGGCTGGGAAGCACTATCCAGGCTCCCAGCCAAGTCACTAGGGGAAACAAGGGGACGACAGCTGAGTGCACAGAAGCTCCCGGCCCTCCTCCGGGAGTGGGGACAGGAGATGTAATCGTCGCCTAAAGAACAATCCTCTTCACCTCCTGTGCTGCGGGTGTTTCTGACCGGTCCCTGAGCAGCAGGCGCACCCCTCTCCCTTGGCCAGCTCGACGACAGGGCGCCAATTGGCCATTGTGTGCTCTCGCCAATGAGCAGGAGGAGGCTGTGCGCGGACAGGGCAGACACCACAGCACGGCGTGCTCCAACGAGCTCCCGATGCGGTTTCCGCCTCACCATCTGACTCACCCTCTGATGCTGCCAAAGACATCTCAGCCTCTCGGGGTGCCCCGAATGATTCACTCGGCCCTGTTATGGGGGAAGTGGTCTCCTTGAGGAGGACCACGAGACTACGCAGTGCGTCAGAAGTCCGTGAGGCTTTTACACCGAATGGAACATTCAGTCTCAGATCCCGGGCTGACAGCCATACCCATTGGCCGGGCTCATAGGCGGGATGGGGTCTACGGCGACGATCGGCCTGAGCGGCCACCCTCCGGATGGCCTGTTGGAGCTGGGTGTGAGCAGCGTCCCAGGTCTGTTCGCTCCGCCTCAGCCAGCTGTCCACAGAGGGAAGGTCAGTTGGTTCCCCTGACCATGGGAACAAAGGTGGTTGAAACCCCAGGACACATTGGAACGGTGTCAACTTGGTGGACTGCTTCTGAAGTGAGTTCTGGGCGTACTCCGCCCAGATTAAGTACTGACTCCAATCTCCTTGGTTGTTGTGGCAATACGAGCGGAGGAAGTGGATGAGTTCTTGATTGAGGCGTTCTGCCTGACCGTTAGACTCGGGGTGATAGCCAGAGGTGAGACTGACGTTTATATTTAACTGCTTCCAGACCCGTGAGGTGAATTGGGGACCCCGGTCGGAGACTATGTCCTCGGGTAGGCCGTAATACCGGCAGACGTGTTCGAGGATGGTCTGAGCTGTCTCTGGGGGGCACTCGGGAGGTGGAGGTTCCGTGATTTGGGCCTCCTGAATGTCTTGCATAATGTCCCATCTCACCGGGGCCAGTACCAAGGCAGGCGGGATGATGTTTTCGGGGTCGGTAGACTGGGTGACTTGATCCTGTTGTCTAGAGAGAGCGTCGGCCTTCCCATTCTTGGAGCCAGGTCGGTAGGTCATGGTAAACTGGAACCTCGTGAAAAACAGCGACCAGCGGGCCTGCCTGGCATTCAGTCTCTTGGCGGTACGGAGGTATTCCAGGTTGCGGTGGTCGGTGAAGACGAAGAAAGGTTCTCGGGCTCCCTTGAGCCAGTGGCGCCATTCCTCCAAGGCCGTCTTCATGGCCAGAAGTTCTCGGTCACCCACGTCGTAATTCTGCTCCACCGGGTTCAGTTTACGTGAAAAGTAGGCACATGGGTAGAGTTTCACCGGATCCCCTTGGCGTTGAGATAACACTGCACCCACTCATGTGTTGGAGGTGTCTACCTCAACAATGAATTGACGTGCTGGATCAGGATGTTGCAGTATGGGTGCCGTGGTGAATCTTCTTTTCAGGTCCTGAAAGGCAGCCTCGCTCTTAGCCTCCCACAGCAGTTTCTTTGTGGTTCGTTTGGTCATAGCGGTCAGGGGTGCTGCAACCAGGCTGAACCCCCTGATGAAGCGCCGGTAGAAGTTGGCGAACCCAAAGAACCGTTGTAGCTCTTTCAGGTTCTGGGGTTTCGACCAGTTGACCACGGCGGTGACCTTCGAGTCGTCCATGGCGACTCCATCGGCGCTAATTATGTACCCCAGAAAGGAGACCCTGGTTTGATTAAATTTACACTTGCTGATCTTGGCATAGAGTCAATTCTCGATTAGTCTCTGGAGGACAGACCGGACGTGGTGAATGTGGGATGTGAGTGACTCCGAGTAAACCAAGATGTCGTCTATGTAGACGATCACGTAGCGATGAAGCATATCTCTGAAGATCTCATTTACCAGAGCTTGGAAGACGGAGGGGCTGTTGGACAGTCCGAATGGCATGACCAGGTACTCGTAGTGCCCTGTGGCGGTAGAGAAGGCGGTCTTCCATTCGTCTCCCTCTCTGATGCGGACCAGGTTGTACGCGCTCCGGAGGTCTAGTTTGGTGAAATAGCAGGCCGACCTGAGTTGCTCCAGTGTGGAGGGCACGAGTGGAAGTGGGTACCGGTACTTTACTGTCTGTTCATTGAGGGCCCGGTAGCCAATGCAGGGTCCTTCTTTTTAACGAAGAAGAAGCCTGCCGAAGCTGGTGACGTGGACGGGCGGATAAATCCCTTGGCTAGCTCCTCCTTGATGTATTGGTTCATGCACTCGGTCTCGGGCTGTGATAGAGGAAAGACCCTTCCCTGGGGTGCGATGGCGCCGGGCAGCAGGTCGATGGCGCAGTCCGTAGGCCGGTGTGGAGGTAGCTGGGTGGCTTTAACGTTACTGAAGGCGAGGAGGTCCTGGTATTCGGTGGGGAGCGCCTCGAGATCTGTGTCCTCCTCGGGTGAAAGTTGCAGGTGGTTGATGTGACGTGGGGTGTGTAACAGGCAGTGCTCTTGACAGTGGGGGGACCAACGGAGCCCTTGATGTTCCTTCCAGGAAATCGCTGGGTCTAGTGTCATAGCGTTATCGATGGAGACAGCACTCACCTGGTAAGTTTGAGGACGAGCTGGTCTGGCTGGACAGCTGGCACGAAGATGACCGGGTTTGCCGCAGTACAGGCACAGTCCGTTCTCGAGGCGGCGCTCACGTTCCTCCACTGAGAGCCAGGTGGCTCCGATCTGCATCGGCTCGACGGGTGGCAAGGTGGACACACTAGGAGTGACCGGAAGGGTGCGCCGACTCCTCCGTGAGCGCATCAGCTGATCAGTACGGATGGTCAGCTCCATGTACTGGTGTAACGGCAGGTCCTCTCCACGGCATGCCAGCTCTGTCTGCAGCTCCTCGCGCAGCCCCCGGCGGTACAGTGACAGAAGGGGATCGCTGTCCCAGCCGGTCTGAGCAGCAAGAGTCCTGAACGACATTGTGAACTCCGCGGCCGACATGGAGCCTTGATGTAGCGCTAGCAGTTCATCCTTAGCGTTCTTGCCGTCTGCGGTGTGGTCGAAGACCTCTCGGAACTGTCGCAGGAAGCTCTGGTAGGGCGGAAAGACCATGTGACACCCCTCCCAAAGCGCGGTAATCCAGTCCAGAGCCTTCCCGGTGAGCAGAGAACAGACGAGCGCCACCTTCGCATCGTCATCCGGGAAGCAGGCGGCTTGAGCCTTCATGTAGATATCGCATTGAAGGATGAATCCCTTGCATTTGCCTGGTGCTCCGCTGTACTTCTCGGGCAGCGCAAGGCGCGTGGAGCCGGGGACTGGAGTGCTGGGAGCGGCCGGGGGAGTGGGCACGGCAGGCGGATCGGCGGGTCTGCTCTGGGCCGCGGTCGCGGCGGTGAAGGCCTGGATAGAACTCACCAGTTCCGCTGTGAGCGATATGAGCTTCTCCAGCTGTTGTCGAAGTGTGAGAAACTCCGAGGCTTGGCGGCTCACCTCATCGATTACTTGGCGCATTGCTGGATCCGGTGTAGGCAAAGTTTGCTGTAATAACTCGCAGGATTCCGTAGGATCCATGTGCAGTGTTTATTGCTCGTAGTCAGACAGGCAATGGGTCAAAAACACCAAATAACAACAGTTTCAAGGGCAAAGACAAAATCGTAGTCGAGGGACAGGCAGTAAGTCAGGACAGGCGGCAGAGAATCAAAAGACAGGGTACAAACAGGAAATCAAACACGGGTAGAGCAAAACAGGGAAAAAACGCTTGGAAACGATAGCCAGGGCAATATCGAAACTTCGCGTCTGACTGTTGCAAAAGTCCGGCTTTAAATACTGTGAGGAAGGGGCGTTCGGGCGCGAAAGCGCCGAGGTACGTGGCGTAAATGAGTCCGGGTGGAAACCTAATATTCGGGTGAAGGTTCCCGCTGCTGTCCGCTGGAGAGGGCCACAGAGGCGCGATCCGTGACATAGAGGGTATCTTTAAAACTAATTACTACAACACTTTTTTGTGAGCCATGTGTTTGAAGATCACCTCACTGTGATCCACTGGGATGTCCCTCTCAATGGCTATAAGGAGAAAGGCATTTAAAGACCATTTAATTTCTAAATCATATTTTATGATAGCTTGGCATTAAACAGCGCAAATGCACCTGGCCTTCTAGTAAAGTTAGCTTTACCAATTTGCCTCCTGGGTGGTTGCCTGTGTATTATTTGTCCTGTGTTTGTGCAGTGGTTGTGCACTCTCTCTTATTTAATTGTATTAGATGTTCGTTTTCTTTGCTTTGCATACATGCAGATTACATTCTGCATGATAAAATATATAGAATGCACAGTGACCTGATGATTTTCATTCTCCTTGTGGGTTTTTTTTTATTTAATGCAACATTATTACAGTAGTAAACCATGTTTTTCTATATTTATACAAGTGAAGATGAGCGGGGAGAATCTTTTTTTTTTTGCCCTCTTATACTCACTTAGTGATGAGGTGCACCTGAGCGCATTCAAGTGCACGCCAATATTCATTGGCCTTTTCTTTGAAGCTCGAAGGCAATTGGTCTCTCTGGCGAGTCCCCATATGTAACGTCGAAGTGATTCGACTGAAAGGGTAACATATTTTATTACATAAACCGTTTATACATAGAAAACACTCACATGTTCGATTCATCAAACTATCCACCATTAGCAGCTATTACAGCTCTGTATAATCTGGACATCCAAGCTGTCAGTTTATTCAAACATTGACTTGATATATTACTCCAAGCCTCCTGAAGAATTGCCCAAAGATGATTCACACTGGTTGGACACTTCTTACGGACATCACTGTCCAGTTCCTCCCACACTAGCTCAACTTTGACATGTGTATATATTGCCACTATTATGTAATCAAAATGAAAATTATTATTGCTGTTCTTAAATTATCATTTCAAGTTTAATGTACAATATTCACACCAAACAATGATGAAGATCTGTGCTGATATCATTCAAAACCACACTTTGCCAGGGGTGTTTCCATACTTTTGGAGGACAGTGTACATATTAATGTACCTATTCATTCTAAATTTAATTTTGTTTTGTGTGACTTTGCAACACTTAAAGAACTCAAAGAATGTGCAAGATAGCCTTTGTCACCGGCTTTCACCAAATCAGGTCAGGACTTTTGGACAAACGTGATGTAACCTCATTCATATTAATGAGCCAACCTGATTTATATGGTTTATAATGAGTCTTTCTCTCTACTTCTCTACTCTCTACTCTACTTCTTTTCCGATCATTCCTGTCTACCCCTAGAGGGAATAGTAGCTGTAAAACACTGTAACTGGATCAGAAACATCTCAAAAGTAGAACAGCGCAATCACTGTCTTAAAAACCCAGGGTTAAACTAAAAATGTCAGCCTGATGCAGTTCTGCAACCCTGTGGATTATATATCTCATAGTTTACAAGCATAACCAAACAATGATGAAAATAAACAAGCAAACAGGAAAAAGGAAGTTACAGTAATAAGGATTAAACATCACGTTTCCTTCTCTGACGCTGCCAAAGAATCGCATCCCTCTTCTACAGAGAAAACTGGAACTCATTAGAGCATTATTAGGATGAATAGCTCTTTATGGTTCTTACCTTCTGTCAGGGAATCGATAGTAAGAAAATTGGGTTTCACACAAAATAGGGCTATTTTTGGCTTAAAGAACTCGGTTTAATTCTTGTATTCAGCGCAGTGTTTGTGATATGTGACTTGATTGATGCAAAGCACGATATTATTCAAAACGAAGCACATTTTTTATCATTTCAATCCTTGCCATGGGGGCTCTCAGAGTGAGTAATTAAAAACTCATATTTAGAGAGTGTTTGTTTTCACCCCAGTAGGTTGAATCCACTTAATATGAAGACAGTCTCTTTTATGGCCTTCTCACGAAACTGGAAGGATGTCTGTGCTGCAGGCAGAATCTCTGGCTGAAATAAAAGATGTCATGGTATTTAAAATGACTAGCATTTAAATCAAACCCAAAACGCTGCTAAAATCAACACAATCTGTTACCAATTTTCCCAGAATATGACAAAAGTAGGAATCAACACAGCAGCGCTTTAATATTTGCGTCTAATCTCCCTGTAAATGTGTTCGAATCAGCCTGTCAGGCCTTTATAGAAACTAAATTTTGATTTAACCCAATCACGTTCTGTAATAATCTAGCTTGTGCAGGTCTTTGTAGAGATGAAAATCAGCAGGGTGCTCTAGGCTTGACAATTCTTACTTGAATCTGTTCGTAAGCCATCACATCGATGCTTTAGAAGAGATAATGCTGCATTAAGTATTCACTCAGTAAGACATGAGAAAAGCATAGGCTCATGCAAAGATGTGCAATCCTGACCCGTTTACTATATTGTCTGCAGGAGCATGTGTGTCATGCATGGGCGTAAATTGAATTTAGTGGGGGGGGACAATAAACATAAAATTTCTCATAGGCAATTTTTGAAGGGGAAACAAATACAGTCAAGGATATGTCAAAACGTTACTTTTATTATCATTGTATTATTATTTTCAAAGTTTTTCTCTGGTTCAATGAAAACGCAGATTTTTTTTCTTCAAAACTATTTATTCTAATGTTATCATTTAGCTTATCCACCGCACGTGCAGGAAACGACTTTTTCCAACTGAATGAAAGCTGTGCACCTTTTGTGGCCAAAAGGGGTCTCAAATTCGATAAGTGTAGCGTTACGTTAACTAGATAAGTTATGTTTTAATCGCTAACATAGCAGATTCAAGGAATAAACTAATTTGATCTTTTTCACAACAGACAGTGCAATGTTTTCATGAGGGATAACCCTCGTATAGTGCTATATAATTCTTTCTGTATTGTTGTATTCCATGTCCCTGTCACTAACACTCCTTTGTGTAATTAATACTAACCTTCTAACCTTGATTTCCAACACATGGTCATTATGTTTTTATTAGTGTAAGATTTTTTTATTTTTTCATAAGGAACTTTTTGGTTTTGGTTATAAAGGAGGTTTTGTTTTATTTGCTGCTAAGAAGAAACCCCAGAAGATGGGTGAAGAATAGCTCCATCATTGTTAAAAGTAAAAGAAAAAAATCTTATTTATTTTGATCAATAAAAAAAAGGTAAAAAAAAATAAACCACTAAAAAAAATCTCTGGCATTTTTTATTTTTATTTTTGTCATATCGAACCTGTAAAACACCACTGTGTCGTATCAAACCAAACTGTGATTTTTGTTGGACTGTTACACCCCTACGGCTGTATGCACTATGTGTACCATGAGCTCCGACTGAACTCAAATTTCAGCAGCAAATTAATTATAGATCCCTGTCTAGTCTCTGTCATAAGCTTCACTGGAGTTCCCTTCTGAGGCCTCCATAGGGCACTCCAGCCCTGGCTTGGTACATTGTTGGTTTGGCTTCCAATTCTCTGTTAAGGACTCTTATTATGAACATTTGTCTTCTCCCAGCTTGTTTGTTGTCATGGTTGCACATTAGTTCCTCCTCCTCCTTTGTGTATGTAAGTAGCTGTTTGTGTCTCACTTGTCGCCGATCATTGTGGATGTATGTATAATTCTCTAACTTTGTAAGCCTTCATGTGTTCTGTGTATTTCTCTGTGTTCCTTGTGTCTTCCCATGGATTTACTGTTATCAACCTTGCCTGCCCTGGACTCACCATTTTGCCTTGCCCCTTGGATTACGTTTGCCGATCACCTAACCTCTTCTACGCTTCTACGTCTTTGCCTTTGATGTTCCTGTTCGCCATGTATCGACCCTGCTTGTTAAAACCTTGCCTGTGTTAATAAATAGTCTGCATGTGGATTCACTTGTCCTCGTCTCCTCTGAATCGTGACAGTCACATATTTTCTGTAACTGACTGAATCAGCCATGCATTAAATATTTTAATAGTCTTTTGCATGCTAAACAGAAACAGAAAATCGTGCTATGCGCACTTTTTGTTAAATAAATGTAAACCCATCACAGTTCTGACTGATGCATTACTTGTATGTTTATGAGTAAACAATTGAGTATTTAATTAAGTAGTTTTTACTTGTATTAATAATAATATTCTAGTAATGAAGCTTAAACATTTAAACTAACATTGTGATATTGATGTATTGAACTGTTTTATATCTAGATTTTATTTAAGGCAAGTAGCTATGATTTGAGAATGCTAAATTATTAAAACATTGCCTACGATTAATGCATCAATAAATGTATGATAACTTGCTGCCGCTGGCTGCAAAAAAATAAATAAATGAATTGAGCAGACTGGGCTCCGGCTTAATAGAGAGCATCTGATGGGTTCCATGATCCTGATTCACACGCCTCAATACATGCAGAGTTTTACAGGAACTTAGAACGACAGCTATGAAATTAGTATGTTTTTTTCTCAAAACTCACTCTATTGTAAACTCACTCAGATATTGTAAATAAACTGATGCATAAATGCATTATGATCAAGGAAAGAATCTCTTTGCTTGAGTCATTACGAATTTATGGTTCTACATAACATTTAAAGAATTATGTAAAAGTGTGAATTCATGTTGTGCACACTTTTGGTGTAAAGTTTGTTGTGTAGCGAAGCACTGATCAAAAATATGGAAGCGAACGCGATTGAATATGTACAGTGTCAGTATTCTGATTAAAATATCATTAACTCCCAAACGTATTTGCATATTTGCCAGAAATTAGAACTAGTGTCACTGTAACAAGTGGTCAAATATGCTAATCTCAAGGTCAAATCAGAATATTGTAAAACTTGTTTTGTAACAGCTATATTTTAAATAGCTGTTAATAATAATAATAATAATAATATTTTAAAAATAAAATATTTATTGCTGCGATTTCTGTGAACCAGTAACAGAACCATTGTGCGACTGACTCGCATTCCTGAATAAATCAGAGTCTTTGAAAGACCCGTTTTTATAGACAACAATTCAATAACCAATTATAGACAGACACTTTTTATTAATTTCTAAATGAATAAATTAAGGTATTTGAAAGAATAGATTAAATAAAAAGGTCCTTTATTAACGCCACCTTGTGGATCATTTCATTTTGTTCGTATTATTTAAAACATTAATCTAATTTTATTAAACATACTGTCATGATGAGAGAGTAGAGACGACGTTCGGATTTAAGTGCAAGCTATTTAATAAGAACGTAGAGCCAGGGTCAACAACACCGGTAAACAACAATGGCGGAGGCAGAGCAAAAGAGTGGTCCGGGTTGTATACACATAGAACTAGGTCAGTGGGTGGAGCCAACAATGAAACACCAAGACAACTGACAAGCAGGGTGGAGACTTGAGTTCGTGGGAATGAGTCAAACATAAAACACGGAGAGTTCACTGGGCGCTGGAGTGCCATCCAGAGCTGCGCTGGCACATCCAGCTGATTGTTACACATACATATTTGCTATGTACATAGAGTACACATACAGCCGTCTGATCAGCATTAAACTGTAAATATATCTAAAAGCATCTTCAGACGCATAGTGATTTAATTGGTAACAGCCTGTTTTCGCATTCTAATTTATTTGATGTGAGAATTTAATGTTAACATTTACATACAAACAAGCGAAACAAGCATTCTGAAGTAGCCCCATGAGTGGTATAAAAACATGATTTACTTAATTTGTATGAAATTTTCAGTGAATAAAACTCAAAATAGAAAAAATAATAGATGCGCTGTGAAGGTGATGATTTTTCACATAAATGAATAGTGGTCTGCACTTCACTACAATACAATCTCCTCGCACAGCTTTGCACACAGATTTTGATAGGTGGTATGCTATAATAAAGTCAAAAGTCTCTGCCTGGGTTTGTCTGCAGAAATGTATGCAGAAGCTGATGATAATTCATCATAATTCTGTGATTCACATTGATTAAACAGGTATCTGTGCTGAAAACAAAACATTTCCTGGCTTAATACATCTGTCTCTATGCTACCAGGACATATCAGGGTTTTATGTGTAATGTGTATCATAAAAAAAAAATGTAATGCCACGTAGGCATCTGCTTCATTTAAATGAAAACATTTAGATGAACCATGAATTTCACTAAAATGACTCAGGCATCCCATTACTCCCAAACACTGCCTATAACAACAACAGACATTAGAACAAATAAAGCTTATTATTTTAAAGAGTATTTTCTGCCCTGGTTCATTCATCAGTCAGTGTTAAAGATATTTTTCAAATAACTAAATCTAAGCTCTGTATATGATGTTACACATCATAGAGTATATAATGTTACACACATCGATGAGTCCAGTCAATCTCTAATGACCCAGTCTCTTGTTCACATGACAAACACTATAGCGTCCTCCTCGACTCTCCCCGCGATACACCCCTGATCTCCCGTGCTCCATTAACCCTCTGACCCATCAAAAATCCAATTTAAACACATTCACTTCACTCACGGTTCTGCTGACTCAATTGGTAACCAGTAGCCCTACCCCCACACCTCTCACTTCTTATCGCTCAGGTCCCCCACGTCTGAAAATACAGCCTCTGCTCAGCAGTGTATTATCTGTGTGCTTCAGTCTGCCCCACCGCCTCAGAGCAGATTCCTTCGTGCTAACCTTGCCCTAAGGAAGCCCACTCACAATGTGCATAAACTTTGGTTTATTCCTCAGTGTTCCTGAAAAGCCAGTTTTAAAATTTTCAATGTAATCTACACCGTTTGTTAAGTCTGTATTTACTGTAATTTACTGTATACTATTAGCTACGAGGGCCAGCCATTTTTTGTGATTATCTGTGTCTGTAATACACCATTTACACATGTACTCTATAACTACAATGTGTACAGTAATGTAGTGGTGCTTATAGGTTCTCAGTATAAATAAGTATTGGCTAAATAAGACCCAAATTTCCATATTTAAATCTGACCCCGGCTACATAAACACAGCTAAAAAAAAATTCTTCTTCTGTTTTCTACATAAAATCATTCTTTATAAAGTAAAAAACATTCTGTGAAAAAACACAGAGTAAGGCCATGTCAAAGATTGAAGTCATAGTGATAACGAATAAATAAGTTTGTAATAATAATAATAATATACAGTACTGTACACACACACAAACACTATTATTCAAACGTTTGGGGTCAGTTTTTTAATGTTCTTAAAGATGTCTCAAAGTTAGTGTTGCTATCAATATTATTATCGTTATTATTATTTGAAAGAAGGTTATTACATAATTATTACAATATAATTATTACAATTTAAAACAAGTGTAATTTATTTCTGTAATGGAATGGTTTTATTTATTTATCTAGTTTTGCAGCAATTACTCCAAACATCAGTAATCAAATTAGCAAGTAACAATTTCTCCAGAAACTGAATTATTATTCAGTTATCATCAATGTTGTAAAAAAGTTATGCTACTTACTATTTTTGATAAAAGATCATTCTTTAATGAATAGAAAAAACTACATTTAGCAAATAATCCTATTTACTATTTACCTTTAATTAATTAAATGTATTCTCTTTACAATATAAAAAAAAATAAGCTTTTGTATGTTGTTTGTTCATATATTTTACACTGAATAAATTAATAAAATTTTTTTTTAGATAAATATTTATTTATTTATTCATATTATTAATAATACAACAAGCAAAGAAAAAATCAAATAAATAAAGTTATAAAATGTGCTGAATCTAAATCTAAACGTTAATGAATCATTTATAAATCCAGCCATTTTTACATCAACTGAAGAAAATTCATGATACAGTGCAGTGCAAAAATACTTCCCCATTGTTTGTCATTATTTCCCCTTAAACTTATTCTTTAACAATTAATCCTCAGAATAAACCTGATAACTTGATATCCAGACATGAGCAGCAGCCAGAGTCTCAGACAGAAATGAATCAATACCTGGTCAAGATCAAGCCTCAGGGGTTCAACTATATAATATTGAGTTATGGCAACAGCACAATCACTAGTTATCTAGTTGTCAGCTCACAGCCCAGATGAATGTGCATCTTTATGATGCATCTTCCCCCTTCTAAAGAAAACAAAGAGTGCCAAATGACACAGAAATAAATGCTGGCAGATCCTACATTAAAGCAGTCTGATCCCCTCAAGAAGGAGGTTGCTCGTCTCACATATGCATTGACAAAGCTTTTGGTATCGTTCCATGTGTTTTCCCACAATTCTCTAAGGACATTTTCAAAGTTAAAGAGCAGGGCTGTGTAGGCTGAGAAGTGGGTGGCTTCTATTCTAAAGATCAGGTCTCTATTCAGTCTTGCAGTTTCCTCGCTGATGTTGCCTGGCAGTGTGCGGCTGCCCCATTTGTTAACAAACACAGACTGACTCAATCTGATACAGAAGCAATGAAGAGCTGGAAAAGCTTCTGGTAACCTTCAACCTACACGGCAGCACTTGTAGTCACTGTGTCTGTCACCTCCGAGAACGGTTATTTACAGTAAGTGATAATTATATATATGGATGAAACTGATCATCATGCATTCAGGAAGCTCTCAAGTTTCTGCGTGACAGATGAAGTGTGTAACTGACAGTAAACACAGACTTGCTTGTTTACTTGTATCCTGTCTTTACTGGGTATTAAAATGAGATGCTATTGCATATTCTTATTCGGTCACAGCATAAAATGTGTTTTATATTGTAATGTATTCTGTAAGCTTTTTTAATTCTGGGATGAATGGTAATACTTTTAGGCAGTGATAGTAGAAAAAATTACAAATTACATGTTGCTGGTTTTTGTATTTTTTTTTATGCGATTTGGCATCACAATGCAAACTTTTTTTGCTGTACTATAAAATCAGTTAATTGTAAGTTACCCTTTACAGCTTACATTCAAACAAATTGCACAGATATACACTTTTGGGGAGAGAAATTTACCTACAGTGTAAAATGTGCACTGTGCAAAAATATTTTGGCAGCTGTGGTTGCCAGAATAATTTAGTAAAAAATACAGAAAAACTGTAAACACATTTATGGCCATAAACTTTACATTTTACAGAATAAAACTAATTTACAAACAAGAACATTTGAATTTAAACCAGTAAATTCAACAACGCACACTGCTATTAAAATCTGTTTTATACCTTTGTACTGTTTTAAACGATACGCATTCACGCAAACACCATCATGGTAACACACGACACTTAAATAAAGCAATAAACATTCATTAAACAACAGAAGATGTAAAATAAAGCCCAAATGTAAATAACTGATAACAAAAACTCAAAATCAAAATCATGATTATTTAAGCAAAATACTTTCAAATATAGATTTCAAATAAAGTGTCATGCAGGGAATTCTGGGAATACCTTTTAACAGTTTTACTGTTAAATGTCTGGTTAGATGTTTTACAGTTTTCCCCTGTATATAGTATAGGAATCTAATGTTAACCTATTAACAGTTTTGTTTTGTTTTTTCTGTAGCATTTTTACAAGATTTAACGGTTAAAATTACATTTATTTTTTACAGTGTGTTGCAAACCTATTTCTACCTGATTAACCTATAAAAAAAATTGTTTTGATTGTATAAATTACTGTATTTAGGTTGATTCAGTGATGCTTAACAACCTTTACTTTTTTATTTTTAATTAATTATATATTAAGTAAATATAAAGCACCTTATAGTTATGCAGTAAATGGTAATTCCAGAAATCTCTGTATGATGCCTCACAATTTATACATTTTTTTTTAATAATAATGATTATGTATGTCAGCCATTGCTGTATATGCATTATAGGTTTTTTTATGTTGTTAATGTTAATTATATTATTATTAGTGCCATGTGTGTTAGCATGCTGTAATGTACAATTAAATTTTCCATAATTTCTGCGATTAATATACCAGTTAATGAGTTGTACATTTTATGTAAAGTATTCCTGGAATATCTTCACCATATTTTTTACTTTTATTTTCTGAATTTCTGGAAGCAGCTGACCTTTACAGGGCAGAAGATGCCATGCCTATATGTTAATGTATATGACCTTTCAAATGTCATGCACAGTCCTACTGATGTTTCACATAATCCAAATCAGCTTTGACATCAAGAGAATGCATATACTGTATATTTAAAAAATTAAGACAGCACAAAGTAGAGGGATCTGTGAATGCTCTTACCCACCTTTATAGATCTGACATTCAATATTTATGCAATACTGGCAGATAAAAATGCTTCAGCATTTAAAGGAGAAATCTACTCTACTTCTTTCTTATATATTAAATATCTTTGATCAGTATATTCACCACTGCCAGGCCAACACTGATAGCATGAACTCAGCCTAAAGGCATCAGGCTCCACTCGTGGCAAGTAAAAATCAATGACGCAAGATCCATATAGCAGAAAAAGACATTTGAAGGACATTTTTCTTCTCCCTGATAACGTAATAAACACAGAATATGATCATGAATTAATTGATGTATGGCGCATCTAGATATTCTGACACAGATTCATCAGTGTTATTAGAGAAAATGACTTTCAATCTATGCCAGATTGCAATTTTACACTCTGTTAGTGCAAAAGGGACGTCTTTGCAAGACAGATTGATTTAGATACTTTGTCCAAACTTTTACATTGCCAGGCCTATGCTTTTAAAATATTTTGCCAACAATTCATTCAATCATGTACGAAATGTAAATCAGGACACTACTAACAATAACAGGACTCTTCCACTCCTGTGGCATATTAATAGTGTAACATTTGTTAAGGGAATGAGGTCTGTATTAGCCTCCTGCTCCGTGTTGAAGAGGTGAGGCACTGTTGTTCAATATAGCACATAGTAATCTCGCTCCAGCTCATTAGAGCTCTTCGTCTTTAACTGTGTCAGGATAAGGGCAAACCCAACTTTAGACTGCAACTTACAGTGTGTATTTAGTTAAAAAAAAAATTTTTTATCTTAAATCTTTTTGACAGCTCCTCACAACATGCCCTTGATGTTTTCCAATGAAAAACCAATGAGTAAGTTAAAACATCGATAAGGGACTGGGTATCTTCCAAAGCCTGGAGCTGTTGAAGGGATTGGGGGAATTTAAATATTCAGCTCATGGAAACCAGGCTCCAGAAAATCAATTTCCCTTTGCTTTCATGTTGAAGATCTGTGCAGATCCACCACACTGAAGCCCAAATTAAGGTTGAAATGGAGAGCATCCATGTTGCTCCGGGGGAATCTAAGTCCAGGTCGCTCTGAAAGCGTGACCTAGAGTCACACTCCAATTAGCTAGGGTTTGGATTACTGGCTCGATTCAGTATCTGAGAGGGATATTCAAGCGTTCCACGAACACTTCAAAAAGCACATGGTTACCACTATAGAGACCTATTAATCGACTAAAGATATTTATGTGGCATTTAACAAAAGCTCACTTGAAATTATTATTACACAGTTTCGTAAACAGTGAAGTAATTATGACACAAGTTTAAAGTGCAAATGTGGGGTACTGTATATATGCCACCCGAAGGAGTTCCCAAACCCAGGTCTTTATCACAAGTGCTCCATATACAGTAGCGGTGCCTTTGCCATAAACCGTTGTTTTGATATTTAAATGGTGCATGTGCTTTATGTTTGAAGTCTACTTTCTGATTTTGCATTGTCTCTCTTTAAGACCTACATTAGGGAATCAAACAAATTCTCCTCGCATAATAGATATTACAATATAGATTACAGGTAAAATCACATTTACATTTTCTACTTCTACTACATAAAATTATTGGCAGGATATATATTTTGAAACCTTTGGAAGTAAATACTTTCTGTAGAATTCACCACGTATTTATAAGTAACATTTAACTCACCTAATAAATATATACATGGATGACTTTATCATTTTAGTTGTATATTATCTTAAATCTATCAAGCAAAAATATTTGGTTATACTTTATGTGGCCTAATGGATAGAGAGTTGGACCTGTAACCCAAAGGTCATGGGTTTGAGTCCCAGGTCCAACAGGGATTGTGGATTGGGTTAGTGAATAACCAGCGCTCTCTCCACCTTCAATACCACGACTCAGGTGAGACCCTTGAGCACCATTCACCCAACTGCTCCCCGGGTGCCGCAGCAATGGCTGCCCTCTGTTCCGGGTGTGTGTTCATGGTGTGTGCGTGGTTGCACATTTGTGCAGAGCACAAGTTCCTAATATGAGAAACAATACCTGGCCACTAGTCACATCCTTTCCTTTCCTTGCTTTTTAGTACATTTTAGACATTTTACTAAGTAACTTTATAACTACTTTTCAACTAATTATCTAATTCTTATTAATTTGTAACTACATGTCTACTAACTATCAGAGTAGACTGTTAGGGTAGGTTTAAGGTTAGTAGACATATCATTTCTGATAGTCAGTGTGTTGCATGCTGTGAACCCATTAAAAAAAAGTGTTAGAAGTTGTTAAGCAGACACTCTACTAATACTCTAATGACTGCTAGCTGAGTTGGAAAGTTACTTACTGTTAGTAGAATGTCTAAAGTGGACAATCACTTAATATTTGGAATATCAAAATAAAGTGCTACCATTCTATTACAAAATACAAAAACACAACAAGATGCACACTGCAAAGATAAAAGAGAGAATGAGATTGTTACCATTACCAGTATCGTGTATCTTCCTTAATGATACTGTAATGCTGATGCAATAATTACCATCATAAAAAGAAGTGATAAAAAAAACAATAAAATTAACTAACTCCATGTAAAACTCATAATACATAAATGACATAAGGCTGTTTTTTAAAATCATCTGCAACAGTTAAACCGCCATTTATATTGTAATCGCAGGAGACCAATCAAGTTATGCTAATTATTGACATCAGAACATCCTTCTGTTGTGTTCAAAGTAATTTAGAAAAACAAAGACAGCTTTCATAAGTTCTAAAACAATTCAGTGATTGAAAATAGGTAGCCCTTTGCCCTCTGCAAATGGATTCTAAAAGCAATTATGTCTGCTTTTATTCCCATTTGACTTGGGCAGGACTAGGGTAAGAAAGAAGTTCAGAGACTCAGTCAGAGGTATGTGTTTATACAGTGTGCTTCACGTTTAAAATGGAGCTATCGCTATAAAACACTTGGTATATTTACCCTGACTAATAAAGTGTTCGTTATTGAAAATGCTCGCTTAAATGGCTGAAACAAAGCCATCCCCTTTACTCCTGTGACTTTAAAGACTTTATTCACATTGAGTGTAACTGAAGTTGTTTCCAGAAGAAGGGATTTGACACTCTCCTTTATGTTTTGGATAGCATTGATCTCTGTGCGGCAGACGTAGGTAGAGACGTTTGATGAGATGTGTCCTTTGAAGAATAGAACACTAAAGACTGTGTTATCTTCTGTAATCTCCCTGTGCTATAATGACTCTGCCTTTCAGCTAAAGCAAACACAGGCACATGGTCACCTTCCTGCTTCACAGTTAGTACAGGTGGATACTACCATATGTTTAGAAGTAGAGTGGGCTCCAAAAGTCTGAGACCTCACTGAAAAGCTGTGATTTTTTTCATTAAACCTTGAAATGGGAAACAGAACGTAGAGTCCTGGAGACTCTGGACCATTCAAAACAAAGAAATGTTATGACGTAAAATGGGATATTTAAGATTGAGCTCTATTTCTAGAGCTCTAATTGAATAATTCAATTTGGGACTATGATAATGTGATTCTTTGTGCAGACAGTCAGATGTTCTAGCTTCCATAAAAGTGCAAGATGCTCTTTGGATGATCTGAAATCATGCTGAAGAATATGATCATCGGGTTTAAGTTCACGCAGCGCGACTGCTGCTGTCACTAAAGCAATAGAGGGATAAACTAAGGACCTAATTTATAAACCATACACACAGATTTGAAATTAGAATGTGTGTACATTAAAATCAAGGTTCAATATTTATAAAAGCAGTCTTTGATGTGGATAGTGCCAGGGTCAGGGTGTGAGCAGATATACGCACTTACTGTATCCTTATGGCAGAAAGTTGAAGGTTCTGCAAGTATTTAGGAATCTAAGCTATTAAATGATTTTGAAAGGCTGCGATTTGAAACCACTCAGTTGCACACAATTTGAAGAACATTTTGAGTTTATAAATTTCACCTCACAGATAAATTTTTTTGCCCATAAGTTTGTTCTCTCAATCAAATGTACGTACATTTAAGAAATAATCATAAGATGAGTTGAAATTTTTTTTTACATTTAATTTAAGTTGAATTTTGCTCAGTTTGTTTCTGATCATATAAAAAAATAGTTTTGGACATCATTTTTTTTCCCTCGATGTCTATAAACATGCTTGTTAATTCAAGTATGGTCAGAGCGGTGGTGTGTTCAAAATGAAGAGCTTAGAATTCAAATCTGCCGTCAACCTGTAAATGATTTCCTGCTTTCTGAGGAAGGAGTGACACAGATCTAATAACACAGATGGAATGTAAACCTCTTTCAGATCTGTAAAGTATGCATGCACATTTTCACCTACAGTATAACCCTTCAAGCTCTAATCTGTTTCAATTTTGCCAATAATTAATTATCAACTGATACATTCCAATACAATTTACCCACTAGTTATTTGTTATCTGCCAACAATGTCTTTACTGGTACACAATGTGTATTTTTTTTTTAAATTATATGGTTCAAAGCTGTACAATTGCAATCACTTTGAGCAGCAAGCAAATTTACATAATTATTTCTGCTCATCTCTGTGACCGGAGAAACATGCATTTAACATCAGTTTTAACTAGAGGTTTGTATTGTAGTCTGTGCAGCAAATGGGATTGTTTGCTCTTGATTTGTTCTCTGTGAAGTTGCAGTAGCAGTATGGGGTTTGGCAGGGTCAACTGATTTTCCCATCAGTCTGACTGTGTGGTGTCCTCTCACCGGCACTGCTCAGAGCAATACTGCCTCTCTGTGGAGGAGCCCTGCTCTTTATTACCCATCAACCCCAAATGACTCCAAATGAGCCAGGGGAACAGTCTCAAAGTGCATTAGTGACTTCTGCTCAGAAGAAGAGTAGAATTTAGATGACAGCTTTTAGAATCTAAACCGCATCAAAAGAAGCTGTGAAGAAATGCTTAAAGAAATTTATTCAGTACTGGACATTGCTGACTGATGACTGAGCAACTCTTTCATGCTAATTTGTTTAGAGAGAAAATACACACTGAGACTTAAATTTTCCTTTTAATTAAAGAAAACATTTCCACATTTAACATTTAAATTTAAAACATTTAAATGAAAGCCTCCAATCATTCCACTGACGTGAATGTCAGTTTGATTAAAAACGTTACTTATATTCAAAATATCTATTTTAATAAGGTGCTGATGGTATCTGGTATGTCTGCATGTGTAGACACGGTTCAGTCTTTTGCCAAAGATTTTTTTTCATGCAGTGATTGGAGCTGTCTAATAATGGAGAGTCTTGAGGACTTTAATGCCAGTTGCTGTATTGCATTTTTGGAACGTATCTGTGAATTTGAAAAATATTGCAACTCTGGTTGCAACTTAAAGTATTTGGTGAATCTTCTCTAATCACCTAAAATACACTACTATTCAAAAGTTTAATTAAAGTTAGCAAAAAGTGTAATGCTTTGGAAAGAATTTCCTCATGCTCACCACAAGTGAATTTATTTGATCAAAATAAGAGTTTTCTTATTTAATATATTTAACAAAAATTTAATTTTCAACAACCATTACTACACTACTCAGTGCCACTTGATCCTTCAGAAATTATTCTTAGTAAAAACAGTTATGCTATTCTGTTTATCTGTAGGTTTTTAACTTTTTCTGTATTTGTACAACCACTTCTGATCAATTTTTTGCTGAATAAATGTATTTCTTTATTGTTTGAAAAATCTTACTAACCCAAACATTTAACTAGACGTACGTCTAAAATCAAACGATGAATTTTGTTAATTCAAATCAAAAGAAAGAAAAGCGGTATGCAGCCAAGACAAATGTTTGCAAGCTTAGTATTCAAGTACAAACTAAATGAAATATTTTTTTATGTTTATTGGTCATGCATTTAGCAAAACAGAAAAAAAACACATAAAAAGAATCATAGCGTTAGATGTATGAATATATAAACGTTTGTTTTCAATGCACAGGTGAGTAATTGCAAAACTAGTTTATCCTTAATTCAACTGATTTACAGACTTGATTCTAGTATGTTGATATCAGGTATATAAGTCATTCTCTGGTTAAATATATTTATTTAATGACCACTAGACTGCATAATTTATAGCTGTTGCATTAGCTATGCAAGTTTAATGTACTAAACTCAGCTGTCTCTTCTCTCATGATAAAATAATTTAACTCAAATCAATGTATTATGTGCATTTATGCGGTCTATCTTATTTTGTGCTATCGAGCTGCTGACTGTACACTATTTCTAACTTATAACTAGCTCCACATGGACTCAGAACTCAGAAGAAAGTTCTGAATGCTTGTCATTTAAAAACTTCTGCCTCCCCTCGGTTGTTTGTTTATACTGTATAATATTTTGACTAATTTGATTAAGCCATAAGCTACTGATACATGTCTGGCACTCCCAGCTCTCCCTTTTCCAATTTTCCATAAAATCAGCAGAGAATCTTGGTGATGATGTTCAAATTTGCCCATAGCAGCACAACAACTCTATAGCACAGAGGTGATTGGAGAACTAAAGCTACCTTAAGTTTTAATGGTGGTGAGAGTTATTTGGTTCTTCTTTGTAGTTTGATCCAAATGCCCTTCTCAGGACGCAGAATGAGTTCCCCCAATGGCCGCAGTTCCTCACGGCTCTGACACGCCTCTACGTCAAAGTGACGCAAGATCGTAGCAAGAACTACCTTCTCCTCCATCATGGCGAAGCGCTGGCCTGGAGCCACAGATGCACACACAAAGAGAAAATGGGAAAGAGAGAATAAGGTCTCAGAACGGCAATGAGAGGGGGGGGGGGGGAGTTCATGAAGTAAATTTCTACAAATGCTCTTATTTGGTGCTTTCGTTCCTGGAAGGCAGTTGGAGAGGAGTCGGGTGCTGAAATAATAAATCTCCAAAGGTATGTGGCTCTCGTTCAGTTTCGTTAGAAGCTTCTTCTTTTGTGTGGCCAGCGACCTGAACCTGCGAGCACCACTCGCTGTGAAACAATCTGTTTTATTCAGAGGTGGGACAGAAGCCCATAGGGAGGATAAGTATACTGCATCTATCTTTTAACTATCAATGCTAAATAAGCAGATTGACTCTTGGATAAAGTATAATAGGAAGAAAAAATACACTATAAACATTCTTTTCAAACTTTTGCACTGAACATGAATTTTTGGAATGTGAGCTTAACCTTCAAACACATCTATCTAGCATGCGTTCATAGAAAAACAATGTGGGAAAATGGTTTCTGTGTATTCAATCCTGCTCCTCAAGCACCAACAAATAGAGCTAAACTCTGCAGGACGGTGGCCCTCCAGAAACAGATTTGTATACCCCTGACAAGTTCTGAGGATGTTATATGACTAGGGTTGGGAAAAGAACTTGTTTTATAAAAAAACTAAACGACTCTACTGATTCTACACTGGAGAACAGGCTAAACATGTGTATGTTTACTGAGAAAATTGCGTTTCTTTTTAGTGAATCAAGCACATTGCATGACAATGGTCTTTAGTGAGTCAGTTCTTTTTACTTAATAAAACACATACTGTAGTGGAACAGAAGTATAGTCTGATCCCCAAGGAAACATCTCAAGTGAGTCTTTTCTTGTTAGTAAATCAAACATCATGCTCAAACAGTGCAGTTAAATTCACTATAATCTCTCAACTGAAATCTGAAAAACTTTTGCAAACTTTTTGCAAACTTTCAATTAACTGTGAGACTTAAATCAGCATAATCTTTAAATTATGTATGATTCCCTTGTCTATACATATTGTACATCTAATACAACGTGTTATTGTACAGATTTAGGTCTTTTGGTTGTATGTACCACCACAACCCCATCACAAAGGCTTATGTATCCCCTCATCAACACCAAAACAGAAATGGGTTTCTTTTTACAATAATTAATATTATTCTATAGATAATTCAGCATAATACATTTTATAACAAGTCAATTTTACATCTTTTTCTTACCAATGCAGTTTCTTGGCCCCGCGGAGAAAGGGATGTACGCATATGGATGCCTCCCTTTGATGTTCTCTGGCAGAAACCTTTCCGGTCGAAATTCCTCAGGTTCTGGAAAGTAGCGTGGGTCCCGGTGAAGAGCATATGGTATAATAACAGCATTCACTCCTTTTGGGACCTTAAACCCATCTGCAACCAAACAACACAACAACAGCAGTCTCACGTTTTTTAACAATTGATCAGGACACTACACTACTACAGGCACCACTACATTTGGCTTAGCACACACCAAACTATACAGCTGTCCAGGAGATGGAATAAAGCTTTAATAAATAATTAACAAATGGATACATTTATAGTGTTTTGCAACACTTTTCATCCTAAAAAGTGTTGTTTACCATCCAGCTGCTTTTGCGTGAAAGAATCTTAGCTCTGAATAGAAATAAACACTCTGGCTGCTTCATATTTGACAATGGGAGATGGAAATAGAAGCTGTGACATATGTTGTTATGCTGAGGTGCAAATAATGAGAGTGGCATCAAAAAGTGCAGATCTTTGATCTGGCAGTGTTTGGCAAGGTGACAAACTGCTGCCACCTACTGATGTGACAGGTCTCGCAGATGCTGCGTGCAAACAGAGGCACGGAGGGAAAGATCCGAAGACTCTCCTTGATGACACACTCCAAGTAGCGCAGCTTTTTCAGGTCCTCCACCCCCACGTGGCGGTCTGATAAACCTGCCAATCAGAATGCAGGAGACACAGCTGAACTCTACAGAACTCTACAGTAAATGAAGTTGTTAGAAAACATTCCAAGCCTCTAGATGCTTTCTCGACTACTCCAGAACAGATTAAATTGTCTTACTAAGAACACATGGTAGGCATTACGCTCAATGACATGCCTGAGAAAGACCTATTTACCAAACACTTCCTGTAGTTCTGCCTTCACTGCCCTCTGGACCTCTGGATGGGAGCCAATCAGATGTAAAGCCCAGTTCATTGAAGCTGCTGTGGTATCATGACCCTGACAAAGGGAACGGTTCTTTAAACAATGTTCTGTCTTAACATAGTTTTGTAGTTTTTTTTATACCTCAAACATGAAGGTGTCTACTTCCTCCTGAATGTCCTCATGACTCAAATTCTGTCCATCCTCATAAGTAGTTTTTAATAGCATATCTAAGAAAGCCTGTCTTTTCTTAGGCCGCTGGTCACAATCACTGTCAGGTTCAGAGCTCATGAACTTCGCTCTCTCCTTGATGACCTTCAAGAAAACAGAAAATACTTTAATCTGGAAGTTGGTATTTGAAACTTGTTTTTCTTTTTGGTCTTTGTTGCATTGTAATACATTTAAGTACTGAGTCATATTAATTAACTACATTAACTACTTACTATACAGTTAGATTTAGGATTGGGGATTGGTTTAGGGTAACCTGCATGTAATTATACATAATGAATTGTTATTATATTAATAAGTACATGTAATGTAACAAGAACACCTTAAAATATATTTCTATTGTCAACGCCATTGCACTTGACATGAGGACCTTTCCTGATTCTGCCCCCTCTCTCTCCCACTTCACTTCCTGTCAATACTTATCTGTCCTATTACAATAAAAGCTAAAAAAAAGCCAAAAATAAATCTAAAAAAAAGTAATTAAGAAAAATTACTGTCTTAAAAAAAAGCTATTTAAATATATATAACATTTTACAGTAAAAGAATCTGTAGAATATTACCGTAAAAAATATGGTAATGAAATTTTAGGTTTTACGGTTTTAAGTTAAATTTACAGTTAAAAAACATAATTTCATTAACTGATATAATGTTAATATACCAACCTATTAAAGCACTAAAATTTGTTTTGTACATTTGAAATACACTGATAAGCACCAAATGCTAGTGGTAATGAGAAAGTCACATGATGAACCAAAGCAAGCAGCTTTTAAATAATAACATATATAGAAGGTGCTCAGTGTCATTCACACAAAACACTAAACACCATCATGGTGAGAGGTGAGACTCATTAAACCGAAATATGCAGTAATCATTAATTTAACAACATTACATGTAACATACAAGCCTAATAAACATAAATGATAAGAAAAAACTAAGAAGAAACATAGTTATTTAAAAACAAAATTAAAATTCAAACAAAATAAATTCTACAATAAAATAGGGTTAATTTAGAATAATTAGGATATTTTTCCTAGTCATCTCAATGGTAAAAAGTGTCCTTCTTGTAGTTCTGAATTTACCCTATAAATAATGATGATGACCACTCACACTAGCAGTGAAGGAATGGAGAATCTTCAGTCTTCTGGAATGTTCTTTGCCTTCCTCTAACTTGTTGTAGATCCAGTCTGGCCACAGCCATGGCGCTCTCTGTCTCTTGGTGATGATGTCACTCATCCTGCAAGAGGAATAAAAACACAGTTCTGTCACTGTCAGAAAAACATGGCTTTTCTATATTCCCTCTAACATTGAATTACACTACTTACTTATAGACACTTCGAACATACTCCGAGTCCGAATTGCTCTGAGCATAGATCTTCTTTCCCATTGCAGTTTCTGTTTTAGACAAATATATCATATGTGCTATTGATAGTTATTAACTAACCAATATATGGAATGATTAAATGCACTGTACCGCAAATGATATCCAAAGCACATAATGTTATGTAGCTGAAGCAGTTGAATGGCTCTTCATCCATGTGCTTCTGCATCTTTTGAATCAACATATCTGTTTGTTCATTCATCACTTCCAGGAAGTCGGAAAGGATGGAGAAGTGGAAGGTTGGAGTCAGCATTTTACGTCGGTTACGCCACTTCTCCCCTGTGCTGTGGGAAGAAAAGTTAGGGAGAGTCAAGTCTGTGACCTCAACATAGCTTTAAGACTGTAACGTGAACATGGAGATCACTTTATATTCAATTTCTGTGTTTCTGGACTCTGCTGCGTTTGGACAGATGGCCAGTGACCCTGTGTCCAGTGTGGCTGATTATAAACTACTGTGCTTTTGATAAACTTTGTTTGCCGTGCTTGATGCAAGCTGCTTTTGAATATGAGATTTGAGATCTGCCAGTTTGGCAGGTGGTCCTCTGCCGCATGTGAAACAAAGTTTAGTTTGACTTTAAATGTTTTGAGCTTTGAAGGACATGATAACAGCTAGACAGAGATTTCAGACATGAGAAAGCAGCACTTAATATTCTTAAAACATGAATAATTTTGATATTTAAAAAATATAACCATTCTAACATATGTGACCCTGGATCACAAAACCAGTCTTAAGTTATTTTTATCAATAGCCAAATATATATTGTATGGGTCAAAATTATAGTTTTTTTTCCTTTTATGCCAAAAAATCATAAGGATATTGATATAAGTAAAGATCATGTTCCATAAAGATATATTGTAAATTGTTTGCACCCTCAGATTCTAGATTTTCAAAAAGTTATCCTATCCTAACAAATGCATAAATGGAAATCTTAGGCAAAGGGTCGGCAACAGGTTATCCAAAGGTGAGACAAATGAAAACAAGGAACACTGGGTAAACTCGGAAGCACAGAATATCATGTCACATCTAAACAACAAACCGAGAATACACTTCCGGAGTATTTATACATGCCAGAGTTGGCGGAGACATCCATAAAACACCATGATAACAAATAAGTAGGCGGAGACATGAATGAAAACAGACAAAAACACACACACAGTTCATGAAGAGCTGGAGTGCCATCCAGAGCTGTGCTGGCACATCCAGCTGATCGTGACACACATATTATATATATATAACATTATTAAGATATATATATATAACATTATTAACATTATTAGCGTAATGCATAAAAATTGGCTGTCAAGTAACTTCTTACTATTAAATTCTGAAAAAACAGATGTTAATTATCGGACCTAAAAACCCCACATGTACTAATCTAGAACACTGCCTAGGGCTCTGTCAATTCTTCTTCATCAGTTAGGAACCTAGGTGTGCTGTTTGATAGCAATCTTTTATTTGAAAGCCATGTCTTTAGCATCTGTAAAACTGCATTTTTCCATCTCAAGAACATATCTAAATTGCAACTTATGCTCTCAACCTCAAATGTATAAATGTTAATTTATGTGTTTATGACCTCATGGGTAATTATTGTAATGCTTTATTGGGTGGTTGTTCTACACGCTCGATAAATAGACTACAGCTGGTTTAAAATGCAGCAGCTAGAGTACTTACTAGAACCAGGAAGCATGAGCATATTAGCCCCCTTCTATTTATTAATCAAATCTGTTAAAGGATTGTTTGGCTGCATTATATATAATTATATCAGCCGGAACCGGGCACAATCCCCTTAACACACGATGTACCATTCTCTTATGGATTGGGGTTTGGTTTCTTGCTGCTGTCACCCTGACTTGCTTAGTTGGGGGTACCTAATTTCTAGTGATTATTCTAGTGATTATTGATAATTTGATTACAAAGACCATCTCTGCATTTAATAAATTAATAGTTTAATTTCATCATTATACATATCATTACTCATACCATCACTCTGTTCTCCTATTTAATACTGTTTAATGCTAAATGCTACAATCTGTATTGTTAAAAGTGCTATATAAATAAGAGTGACTGATTGATTAACAGTAAGCAATATAAAAGACTGTAAAAGAATTGTCAAAAAGAAAGCAGAGTGTAATTTTCACAAAATTGCAGTAAACCCATTGTACCTGGTGAGCAACCCTGTGCCGAGCCATGGGTGCAGGAACCTGTATGAGAATGACTTGTCAAGGTGTCTAGAATTGCTGAGCACCACCTGATGGGAAACATAGGTTTGAGAATGAACTGGCAACTGTGGGGAAAATTATACACAAGTTAAAGAAAGGATAAAATTTCAGTAAAAGGCACCTCAATATTCTCTGCATGATACAAGACCAGAAAGGGGACTGGGCCCACCCACACCTTTGCAAGAGGAAGGTGTCTGTTTTCATTTGTGCCCTCAATAATCTGGTTAAAAAAATCTTCAACAAAAACACAGTTTATAATCCTGCAGTGTTAAATTATCATTAACTAATGCTATTTAAAAAGAACACTGTCTCTTACCGCCAGCATTGGTTTTAAACTGCAGTGCATTGCCAATGATTGGATAAGCGCCCGGCATTCCTGGAATTGGTCTCATTTCATTCCATCTTCCTATATAATTTTTAAGTGGATGATATGCAGTAGATGCCAACAGAAGTAAAAGAACGGCTGTGAATATAATCCCCAAGATATACAATCCAAAAAGGACACCCATTTTGTTTGGATGAAGCTGGTCGTAGTTAATGCACTGAAAGAAGCGCACAGGCTGCTTCACCGTGAACTTCAGACTTAACTGTTTCACTTACAAACAGAGAGAGAAAAAACACACTCTGGACTGATCAAACAGATGGAGTTATGATTTATAACTGGGACGCATGCAGGTTATCTGTGGAGTAAGTGACTCTCGCTAAAACATTAACAGACAGCAGTGGTAATTTAGCAACAGATAATGATCTGGCACATTACTGGTGGATTTTTGTAGCTTGTATGTGCACGTTGTGGTTTACTGGCACAAATTCAGCGGTCTTTCTCCAATGGAAGAGCTTTACCAAGTCTTTTGTTAAAGATAAAAAACCCCCTTTACCCTAAATGGCCAATGGATTTTATACTAGTTGTCTCTTATTTCATCAAATTATGATATAAGTATGAAAATATCACCAATATCATTGGTGAAAGTGAGAATAGATAAGAAAATAGCTTGGAAAGGCATTCAGGGAACAAACACATAATATTCGCTGAGGATCACTGCGATATCACTGAACCTTTGCCAAACTATATAACAATTTTATTGTAAATTGCACCAAGCAGATAAAAGTCTCAATAAATTTTTGCTAAAGCAAACAGTTGGCAGCAGACATCTGTTAAAGCATATGAACAAATAACTACTATACTTTACATTATATATACAACTTACAATGACAAAAAAAAATTGGCATTCATTCTTTATCATTTTAAAAAAGAAAATACCAGGGAAGTCATGGGTGCTCTTTGCTCCAGATGTTGAGGTCACAAACCATTAGCAAATCTCAATCAACTGAAACTATGACAGTGCATATAAGTCAATTGTATTCATAATGTCTTGCTCATTAAGCTCTTTTGTTTAATTATAAAATGAACTCCCCTGCTATGGCATGACAGGTTGAAATTTCTTCCTCACATGCACTGGAAATCGGCTCAGCTGTTTCCGATGATTCTGGCCGCCTGAAAGCAGATGGTATTAATGATTTACTCAGACTTGCTAAAATATTTTCTTAATGTGAATCTCTTCTCTACCATGACCGCGCTTTATTGAACATGTTAATTAATCTCCAGTGTCCTAAAAGCTAAATAAATAAAACAACTCTCACAAAGAACTCACATATTCCTTTTAATTAAAGCCCCTTTGTCATTGAATATTTTTCTAGATCATTCATTTGTTGATATGCAGTCTATGGAGTATAGACTGCAAAAGTAATTGGTTCAGGCTTTAAAGTTTTATATTAAGTAAACATAAACAAAAGGCAATGGATTTAAACTATGTGACACTAACTAATGAACTGTTGTTTCTGAATTAAATTAAAAATAATAAGGAGTAATGCACGGACCCACAGAGGTGATAAGGGGCATGTTTCCACCATCCCCATCAGAAGAGGGCAGACGCCGCCTGCTGGGTGTGACACACTCCAAAAACCCACTAGCTATAGAGCTGGTGATGCCCATGCTGAAGCCTGTCACACCCATAGGTGTGCTCTCACCTAAGAGACATAAAGAAAAAGCTTAGATTACATCTTATTTTTCTTATATGTGACACTGGACCACAAAACGTCTAGGTTACGTACGTAACCCACGTTCCTTGAAGGAGCGCTCAGGTGCACCTCATCACTGCGTGAGTATAAGAGGGCACGAGCAGAATGCACATGCAGGTTTTCGTTGAAGAGCCGAGTCAGCGACTCAGAGTCATGGCAGTCTCCGTTCCCTCCTTCAGGGAATGTGGGTTACGTACGTAACCTAAACGTTACCCTTTCAGTCGAATCACTTGAACGTTACATATGGGAACAACCATGGAACAGGCCACGACTTTAAGGCCGCGTTACGCGGAGACCCGCCGCTGACAGGCGAGACCTACTTGTCAGCAGAAGATCTGCACGTAACCTTCCCAACCCTCTGCAACCCAAGAAGGGGCCGACAGAGTTGCTTTCAGTGGTGCTGAAGCAGGTGGATGAGGGCAGAGCACATGAAATAGCACAAGTTTTTACATGTGGAAAAAACAAATACAATATATCAATAGAATTATGGATATAATTGAAGGGAAACACAGCCTTCTGGTTGACAGTGGAGATTTTTTGCCACACCTCTGGCGAAGGAGACCAGAGAAAGCACAGCCGGAACTACTCCACTCTAGTCCGACTACGGGGCAGGGAGGACTCAGGTTACACACAATTGAGGGAACACTGAGATATTTAAGCGGGGGTCCCATGGGAGCGGTGCAGCAAGCCGGCACCAGCCGGTCTCCTCGCTCACCTGCTGTCCTCCATTAGGACGCGAGAAGACATGGCCTCTACACGGAGGTCATAAAACCTGCCGAAAGGTGTTGGGTGTCGCCCAGTCCGCAGCCCTACAAATATCTGGTAGAGGGGCGCCATGAGCCAGCGCATAGGACGGGGCGACACTCCTTGTTGAGTGAGCTCTCAGTCCTAAGGGGCAAGGCTCTACCTGGTATAAATAGGCCAGGGAGATGGCTTCTACCACCCAGTGAGCCAACATCTATCGAACTGTAGGCACTCTTTGACGACAGAGAAGGCTTGCAGATCCCCTACCCTCTTAATAGAGGCCAGCGCGTTGAGAACACCAGTCGACGAACAGACTCCATCTCTGAGCGTAAGCCTGCCTCGTAGAGGGAGCTCGCGCTTGAGAAATTGTGTCTACAACAGTGCTGGAGAGGCTGGAGAAGTCTGCCCGTTCAGGAGCTAGATGTGCAGGTTCCATAGATCGGGACGCGGGTGCCAAATGGTGCCCAACCCCTGAGAAAGAAGGTCCTTCCTCCAGGGGATTTTCCAGGGAGGGGCTGCCGCGAGGAAAGAGAGGTCTGCCAACCAAGTCTGGGAGGTCCAGTAAGGCGCTACCAACAGGACTTGTTCCTCATCCTCCCTGATCTTGCAAAGGTCACTCACTGGGGAAAAGGCGTACTTGAGCTCAGGAGGCCAGCTGCATGCCAGTGCATCCCTGCCAAGCGCCTTGGGGGACTCGAGGAGGGAAAAAACAGCGGGCAGTGGGTTGACTCAATATTCAAAGAGTTCGATCTTGGCCTCTCTGAAGTGATCCCATATCAGCTGGACTACCTGGGGGTGGAGCCGCCACAAGTTTTGAGAGGAACCGCTGTTTTGTGCCTGAATGTATCTAGGCAGTTCAGCATGGCCTGCGTGCGCTCCCTGGTGAGGCAGGCAGTCATTTAGATTGAGTCCAGCTCCATACCGAGATAAGAGATCCTATGCACTCGGTTGACCTGAAGACCCAAATGGCTGAGGTGCCGAATGTCCCTGTGCATGCACAACAAGTCCTTCGAGTGAGCTATTATCAGCCAGTCATCGAGATCGTTGAGGATGCGGATGCTCACCTGCCACAGCTCACCTGCTCACCAGCCGCGTCGCTAGGGATATCAAGGAAACGTTGACTGCCATGCCAGCAGTGGGGCAGCCCATAGCGGGATAGGGACAGGGACTGTTTGTCTGGCTGCATTGAGCAGCGCCTACCTGTCTCCCTGGATCCCGCGCTGGTGACACATTGTCCCGGGTCAGCATCTGAGGAGACAAAAAAGTTTGTGTTAGATGGGGACCTATGGGCCCTGGGCCCAGAGGTGATGATATTTTTGTTAAGACTGGCTCTCTCTGTGTATACAGAAGCTCCTGTCCCTCCTCCAGTCACCTGAAGAGCAGTCCTCATCACCTCCGGGCTGCCTGTGTCAGGAACGCTTTCCACCCCTCCGGGTGTAAAAGGCCGGTCCCTGAGCAGCAGGCAGCCCCTCGGTGAGAGCGGACGATAGCCTACATTCCTCAGATGGGAGACGCGGACGCTCACCACAGGCGAAGGCACCGCGCGGGCATAAGTGCAACAGCGCGCTCCATCTGAGGGATTGCCGCATACCCACTGGCTGCACCGCCATCAAGAGTGGCAAGGGGCGAAGAGCCTGGGCGCAGGCGTGACGAGTAGGGGGCTCGCCACGATCTGGAAAGCTCTTTGTGCACCTCCGGGAAGAATGGCACTGGGAGAGAGTGTGGCGGAGCCGCATTGCTAACCCTCCAAACCGATTCCTAACGCGGGCGGGGTAGAGGCGGCTTCAGCCTTACCAACTGACTCACTCTCTGATGCTGCCGAAGACATCTCATCTTCTCGGGGTGCTCTGAAGGACACACTCAGCCCTGTTACGGGGGGAGCGGTCTCCTCCACCACGGGATTACATGGTGTATCAGAAGTCCGCACAGCTGTCACGCCGGACGGAACATTCTGAATGCTCACCTGGAAATCCCACAGGCACCTCGCTGCAGCGCGGGAAGGACGCGAGGGGAGCCGTCTCACGAGCGAGAGGCGGGGCTTCAATGTAGCCATGGTCATACGCTCGCAATGAACGCATTGACCATTCACAAAAGCTGCCTCAGCGTGTGCTCGACCCAGACACACGAGGCAACGATCATGCCCGTCTGAAGAGGTGAGGAAACTCAAGCACCCAGAAACGCACGATCGGCTCAACATTCCGGAGAACGCCTCACCAAAAGTGGGAAAAATTCACTCTTTCTCCCGGTTGCCCAGGGAAGACCTATCGTGGCAGCTCCATGCACTCAAAAAGGTCTTTGCTCGCTGGATTTGCAAGATGACTGGCACATCCAGCCTTTAAAAAGGCTACCAGCCCTGCAGGATCCGCTGACAGCTGCCCAGATAAAACGCTTTCAGAGGAGAGAGCAGGAAAGCAGAAACTCTTGAAACCAGGACTCTTCATCTATCGTTCTCCAGAACTTGCAGAGGGGGTCTCCTGTGGCAGCTCAGAACGGCTTCGGCTCTGAAGTGAAAATCTGCATGTGCATTCCGCTCGTGCCCTCTTATACTCACACAGTGATGCGGTGCACCTGAGCGCAATCAAATTCACACAAATATTCATTGACCTTTTGTTTAAAGCTCAAAGGCAATTGGTCTCTCTGGCGAGTTCCCATATGTAAAGTCGAAGTAATTCGACTGAAAAGGTAACCAGACATAAGTGCAATTTCTTTAATATTGAGATTTATGCATAATCTAAAATGAATGAGTAAGCTTTCCGTTCATGTATGGTTTGTTAGGATGGGACAATATTTGGGCAAGATACAACTACTTGAAAATCTGAGGGAGCAAAAAAATGTAAAACACTGAGACTATCACCTTTAAAGTTGTCCAAATTAAGTTCTTAGCAATGCATACTAAAAATTAACCTTTAATATATTTATGGTAGGAAATTTACTAAATATCTTCATGGAACATGATCTTTACTTAATATCCTAATGATTTTTGTCAAAAAGAAAAATCAATGATTTTTGGGCTATTTCTACAAAAATACCCCAGTGACTTAAAGGGGTCATACAAAGGCAATTTTCCACAAGCTTATATGATTCTTTAGGATCTTACTGTAAAGTTTGTAATATAGATTGCTTTAAAATTTCTCAAGGATAGTGTTAAAATGCTCATTTTACCCTGTCAAAAACAGCTCTTTAGAAAGCAGTCTGTTCTGTGTACTTCCCCTTTAAATCTTCACGAGCTCCGCTGACCCCACACCTCTTTTCCGAGGCACTCTCAGAGGATCTTTTTTAGTAAAACTTCCTAATTAGCACATTATCAGAAAAGGCGATTTGCAAAGATTTGTTAAAAGACATTATACTCACTCGTTCTGTAGGTGAGGCTGGATCATGAATGATTTGCGCAAACATAAACTCATTTCAGTTGATCAAGGGGGCGTTTCCCTTCAGAACCAAACTTAACGTTAATCTTCTGAGTCTTCAATCACTCAGATGTCGGGGGTAAATCACTACTGCTATGTTCATTAATACATTCAACAACAAAACAACTCAATCTCTTAGGAGTCTTGCTTGTTTCTGCTGCTCGGTCTGATGACCGAGGAACTGAGGTCTGAGGTAAGACACCAGTTCAGTCTGTGTGACATGCTGCTGTCAATCAACTATTGTGGGAGTGTCCTCTGTCTGTGTGACGCCACACCGATATACATTTGAGAATGGCTTTATTTCCGAAGGGGAAACTTATTCTTCATTTAATTTAATAAAAATTCTTGTGGATCTTTATCATTGTAGGGTGGTTGTGTACACGCACTCCCAACACACATTTCAGTCCAAACGTCTTGAAAAAGTGAAAGTACCACCATATGACCCCTTTAAAGGAATAAGGTTTTTTTTTTAAAATAGACACATTTTTCAACTACCATAGAATTAAACAATTGAGTTGTACAGAATAAAATAAATAGGACTACACAAAATATATTATAGGGTTTACAACAGTTACCAGATTAACAAAAGAAAAAACTGCGCTAAATATTCTACACTCGTTTTTGTGGCATGTAGTTTATTTTTCTTTATGTCTTTATTTTATTTAATCCACCTGATTGCACAGGTGCCTCACACACACAGACATCATTAGTTCTAGCAGCTATTCTTTATAAAACTAAAATGCAGACAACCAAATACAGTTTATTTTAAAAAGTCCCCTCGCTGTAAAATGAGTGTGCAGTGGCCATTTTTTGAGCATGTAAAGTATTTTACATGGATATTAGAACATGAGTGAAGTAACGCCTTTTTTAGGCCACATATAATGTTAAGCAAACCATTTGTATGCTGGTTATAATGAATGCCAATTACCTAATTTGTGTTTTATTTTAGAATTTAATATATTTTATACTTATTTTTCGTTTTTGTTCTGTTCTGTTGTAGAGTAAGAAGAAAGAGGCTATGTTTATATATACTAATATTTTAATATACATATAAATTACATAAATGAATGTAGCATAATTGATTGTAATTACAAGGTTAACTGGTGTTTTGGGGTAAGATATGTTTTGAATGTTTCATGAATCACACGTAACCTTTCTTAGAAGTTGATTTGTGTGCACAGATTTGTGTTCGTTTCTATGTTAGATTGATAAATGAGGCCCATTGTGTACTAAAACCAACAAAAATGGAAAGCTGGGATTACGCAGCGCCTGAAAGTAGTCCCCAGAATTTTACTATAATTCCTAGCCATATCGGCCTAGAAAATAGCAAAGAAAAATCGGTTTTGTGGTCCAGAGTCACATATAATTTACTTTTCGGAAGTGAAATTGCAGAAGGCAAATCCATGTTACTGTGTGTTTGTGTTGTTTCTCCTGCCACTGGCCAGATCAGGCACCTACTTAGTAAAAGTAACCCACCTTTGACAAGTCCTCGACTTGTCCTCATGTTACAGGCAAAATCCATGGGTGTAAAGGACCTCTTCATAGGGGTGTCGGACTGCAGAACAAAAAAACATGGCATGAGATACACCTAACAATAGCCTCCTCTGTATTTACCTCCTATTTCAAGCATTGTTACCACAGCAGGAAAGTATTTTTATCACTTCCTTGTTAGGGATGGTGTCACATTTCTACAAAGTTGTATAGAAATGCAGTCTATTATTTGGTTTCGTTCTGCATTAAACTGCTGGTTACCTATAGCTATAACTGCATAACATCTGATATCACAATGACTACTCCTGACTGTACATGTACGTCGTCAAGACTTCTGTTTAATGCATGTGTTGTCATCTGCAATGTATGCTTTTTTCTTCCACACTACTGTACTGTAATTATAATTACAGGATAGATTTACTCTGAATGTGTGAGTAGTATTAGGCCGAGACAGAGACTCCAGCATCAGAGTGGGCTCTCTCAGAGGTGGGAGGTTGTTTACTGCGTGCATGACACTGGTAGCGCCGCCTCTGAGGATCTTTCCTCTGATCTAAGAAATACAGAGAAAGATTACAGCTTTGATGAAGTTTGTTAAAGTGCACACTGAATAGCCAATCATCGATAATTAAACAGAACTTTAAAATATAGGTATTATTATTAAATATTCAGAATTTTCTGTAAAAGGGCAAAGGGCGAACATGTTTACTGTTTCCAGTGTCAAGTCAACCACACTATGGAGGCAGTATGCCCTTTTCACCCATTTAAAAACCACTGCTATCTCTGTTTACAGAGATCAAAGTCCAGAAAGCTAGTTTTTTTTTTTTTCATGGGATGCTGAAACACCTTTCTGCTTGTGGATTACAGTTTTGTCTAAAACAACGGCAGCTGCTCTGCTAAAAGCTTTCAGTTTTTCACAAAATGTCTAATTCACATGTAATTCAAATGAGAAATGAGGTATTGAACATTTTTTTTTGAGGTAAGCAAATATTGAATTACTACAATACTTGCATCAACGTTTAACAGTTGTAAAAAATTCATAACGGAACATATATGAATTCAAATACTTCTCACATATTGCCTGGTTTTTTTTTTTTAAGTTTTAAAAAGTCATAAGATGGCTGGTCAGTGCTAATAGGTTTGGTTTCACTACAGGTTTTAAGGACAAGGTTGAGATAGACTTTATCACGTATAGCTAGTAAAAGGCAGTGGCAAATGCTAAATCCAACAAATAATTTTGGTTTCATGCATATATATACCATTATTCAAAAATCTGTGGTCGATAATATTTTTTCTTTTTTTTTTTCCAAGAAGCCTTTTGCTTGCCAAGCATTCGTGATTGAAAACACAGTAAAATATGCTTTTTGAAATGCATTTTTAAAAATATATTTTAAAATGTAATTTTTTTCCTGTGATGTAAAGCTGAATTTTAGGCATCATTACTCTTCAGTGTTTAGTGTCACATGCTTCAGAAATCATTTGAATTCACAGATTTACTGCTTAAGAACAATTTTATCTTATTAGTATCAATTCTTAATACAGTTGTGCTGCTTAATATTCTGTGGAAACCATGAAACATTTTTTCAGTATTCTTTCATAGTTCAAAATAATTATTTGAAAAATAAATTTGTAAGTATTTTTAGAAATTGAGACCACAAATCCTTGCTGAATAAAAATATGCATTTCTTTCAACAAAATCTTACTGACCCATGAAGTTTGAATGGTAATATACTGCATGTATACGTGAAAAAAAAAAGGAATAGCATGAATCTTTTCAGATAAGGCAGATCAATAGTCTGCAGCCCACAATGACACTGGTATGGCTTGTTACCTGCACAATCCTGGAAATAGGTGCATAGTACTCTTGCTCTTGAGACTCAGAGTGTATCTGAGGAAGCCTGTGGCTCTGAACAGCACTCACAGGTGGAGAGGGCAGGCTTTCATTCACAGTGGATCTGTGAGAAACAAACCCAAGAACACATACTTACTCTAATTAACATTCTGCGTGTTTACCCATGCCTGAGACCCCTACAGCAGCTCAGGGGTGCTTCTGTGATTTTTCCAAGTGATGACAAGGATAAAAGTGTTACAGTTAATAAGGTGCATTGCAGCTTGAGGGACCAATTTAACAAGCGCTTTTAAAAGAAGTCTGCATTTCAAAAGAAGGCCTTGGCCTGTTATAACGGGACCCCAGTAGACCCTGTATTAAATAATCTGCAGTCACATATTCTGAAAGAACTGCATCATGCATAAAGGAGTTACTGCAACACAACCTCTTCAAATAAAACTTGTGAGGATATAAAATGGTCCACGCAGAGGTATAAGTTCACCCAAAACACATTCTCAGAGGAACACATACAGTAAGAAGAAATTAAGAAGAAATCATGATTTTGATATAAAAGGTCAAACGTGTTTGCCTATTTATTATTGTTTTTAATTCATTCAGACAGTTCACCTATGCACTGAATCATGTGTAGCCGTTTCTCACACCCGAATAATAATAGGATATTTTACGAGACAAAAAACAAAACGAGTGCTGACTGAGGTGGATATTTACTAACAATCCATTGCGCTTGAAAATGCCTACTATTTGTCAGCAACAAGGCAGGGTTGTGTTTACTGATAACTTTGTCTCTTAGCGCGCTACAAACACTCTAAAGGTATGCCTTAGCTACAGGTCTACCTGTTCCCCAAACAATACCTTACGAGGCTGCTTTAAGATTTTTTTTTACGTCATTTTTTTTTTTTTTTTTTTTTTTTTTGACAGTTTGAGTGCACATAGACTAAATGGTTACCTGGGTGGTGCCATCTTTGATTTAGCAAAATCATTAATAATTTTGCTTATAGATTATTTGCATGAAAACACTTCAGTTAGCCTGGTTGAGCACTGGATGTATTAAAACTTCTGAATACTGAGATGTGATTAACTGTGAACTGTATACAACTATAAGGTATATCTAAAAGCGGTCCAGACCAACCTTACGAAAGTATGACTTACTTAAGGATGTTTCGGGAAAAACGTATTAACAATAAGGCACAACTTAAGAACGTCACGGTGTTAAGGTCTCGGGAAACACAGCCCAGTTACTAAACCTTCAGCTTGTGAACGTCTCTGTAATGCAGCTGAAGATGATTTAAATCCATTAATATCCAGAAAGGTATTAAAAAAGAATCAAAAATAAAGGCAACCTCTGTGAATGTGTGATAAAAGTAAAGCCTCTGCTCAGAACTAATGAACTTCGCAACATTAACACTGTTACTGAACTAAACTGAGCTGAATAATGACAATATTATCTTTTCAGAGCTGCTTTGCAGTTGAAATTTTATTTGTTTCATAATTTAAGGACTTTAAAAAAACATTTCTCATTTTTTACTGTGAAGCTGCTTTGAAAAGTATATTGTATAAAGTGTTTTATAAATAAAAGCGAAAAAATGTGACATAAATCAGACATCACTACTTTTTTTTCATTAACTTTCATGAACGTGCCATCTAGAGAGAGAACTAGAAGTTAAGAACTAGGGTGGATGTCAATATTATTAATTAATACTGAATTTTCTTTAACTCCTCACACAAAGTTATCATATGGCTTTAAAAACTTGAACCATTATGCAAAACTCATGGTGACTACTTTTACAGTATGATACATCTATGGTGCTCTTTTGTTATTTTGTGTTCCACAAATGAAAGACAATCGTATGTGTTTGAAACGACCCTTTAAACTCTTAAATTGTGTGTACAGAGTTACAGCTCACAGTCGAGTTCCTCGTAAGATTTGGCTTCCATTTGATGTTAGGTTGTGGTACATCCGAACCCTGCTGCTGAGTCTGGGGAGTCTGCGCTGGGCTGGGGGTTTCTGTATGAGTATACCGGACCCTCTCAGAGCCTGGGTCTTCACACACATCAACAGACTCGCTCCATCATCTGGGTCATAACTTCAGAGGAGCCAAGACAGATCAAGTTGTAGCTCTTCATTTGTTTTCATTTTGATTTATCTGCACTTAATATATTGCTTAATTCTGGTCCTTATTACACTTTCTAAGAAAAATAGAAATAGCATTTTTGTAGGGTTATTTTCCAAAATCCAAAAGACTTACAGAGCTCTCTCACTTAATCCCTGATGTCTCTGTTGCAGTGGCTTCGCTTGGATTGTCATAACACCATTTAAATTAATCTTGTAGGCACTTGAGTCCTGACAGAAGAAATGACACATTAAAAATATGCAGACATAGTAATAATCAGGATTGTTTTTGGTAAGTTGTCACCTGTATATTATTGCTGCATGTGGACAGGAATGTGTTTCTGCTGCTGGACCCTCTGGACAACAGAAAATGATGCCCTTTAATAGGAAGTTGAGATGAAGGCAGTTGACTGGAGCTCTCTAATGTTCTCCTTTGTGCTGCTCCATCTAATGCCAAGAGAACATTAGGGATTTAGGGGTATCACTAGCAGTGCACTTAAGTACTGGCAGATTTGCAACTGAATTTAATTTCATTTTATTACTCCACAATGTAGCACAAACAGAGACAAATAATGTGCAGGTCATGCTGATGTCTCAAGGTCCCTTTTATTGTTTAGTTTTCATCATTAAAATATTTGCAAAAAGATAATTATGTATTTTTTACAAGCTAACACCCATTTGAAATGCTCTGCAAATGATAATTGTCCTGTGCTGATGGTGCTGATTTTGATGGTTTCCAAAAATATTAAGCTGTTTTCAACATATTTAATGATATTAAATGTTTCTTGAGCAAAAAATCAGCATACTGGAATCAATTCTGAAGACTGGAGTAAAGTAGTAAAAAAGTTTTAAAAAAAAGTAGTAAAAAGTTTGTTCACATAACTGCAGCCTTAAAATTTTTCAAACCATAAAAATCTTCCCAGCTCCAATTTTTTTTAACATTATTGTACATACAGTCACAAAACCTTGTGTTCTTCACTTATCAAACATGTACTTTTGGCTAATTCTGCTGGTTTAGATATTCAGTAATACACACCCAGGAGTCGTTTCTCCCAGTACTTGTGTAAGAGCTCCTCCAAAAGACCCACCACCTCCCTCCATATGTCATCAAACAGCTCATCTGCAACTGCGTCACGGATGCATGCATGAGGGGATACCGGAGGGACCCCACCCCTGGGGGCCATGGATGAAAACTTCCTCTGATCCACCTCCTCCTCTTCCCTACAGTCATAAGAATTATGCAAGTTACAACAAAATATTCCCTTCTGCACACTATTAACAGTCCATTTATGGTAAATAAAACTGCAGAAAACAGGAAGTAATAGCACTTGCAGAATTTAGACGACCAGTTACTGAATATCTATTGAAAGGCATAGAAATCTGATTTAATGGAAATCAAGAGTAAGGTAGACTGGGGCTAGCTGCCACAATGACTACTGAATATCACAGTGAATTATTACTATTTTCCAAGCTAAAATTTAAATATCACCACATTCAAGATATTTAATATCATGCATTTTGTTTTATATGAGTATGTGCTTAATACTAATACCTCATGGCCTGGTTTCACAAACGGGGCTTAGCTTAAGCCAGGACTATTAGTTAAGTTAGTTAAATTAAGATATTTAAGCAATTTTTACAAAAATGCCTTGTAAGAAAATATTACAGGTGTGCATCTTAACACAGAA